>JALIZH010014307.1:0-127724 GCA_030522465.1 Rhipicephalus appendiculatus | reverse complement strand
CTTACCGCTTGAAATGTTCGTTTTCTTCCGTTTGGGCCCAGACCACCTTGGTTCTTCCACACGTATAATAACCGTAGTGAAAATCGGAACGAATTCTGAAACTTGTCTCCGTTTGTATTGGGCTTTGCATGTCGAACACTCGAGAAGATAGACGACATTGGTACTGTCACATGTGTAGTCACCATTGGTTGTTAACGAAAAATCGGATGAGCTACTTGAAACTGTTTTAGATGTCGTCATGTGCGCACACACTTTGCAACGTGCATTGTGCTTTGTTGAAAGTGAAAGTTTTGTGAAAGTTCACGTACTAACCTAATTTTGACGCATGCGGTCTCAGCCCCAAATGTCAACCATATTTTAAAGAAACATTTTAATACAGAGCGAGCGGCTTAAAGAAATCTTCACGGAACAACCACGCGTGGTGTACCGACGATCGCGGAACCTCCGCGATTTAGTAACCTCATCTAAAACCACGCGTTTAGGTCATGAAGGCTGTCATCCCTGCAACAAAGCACATTGCAAAGTGTGTGCGTACATGACGACATCTAAAACAGTTTCAAGTAGCTCATCCGATGTTTCATTAACAATCAATGGTGACTACACATGTGATAGTACCAATGTCGTCTATCTTCTAGAGTGTTCGACATGCAAAGCCCAATACATAGGTCAAACGGAGACAAGTTTCAGAATTCGTTTTAATAATCATCGTGCACATGCCGTAAGCCTCCCAAATCTGCCTTTGTCCAAGCATGTCAGTATGCCAGGCCATGGTTTCGAAAAAGTCAGGGCCACCATTATCCAGTCCGGTTTCAAAAGAAATCACGATAGGGAAGTGAGGGAATCCTTCTTGATCCACAAATTTAATACCATTCGTTCAGGTATCAATGAAAACGCAGGAAAGGTCACCTGTCCCGCACTAAAGTAACACGCCTTTTCAATTAGTAATCCATTTGTACGTGCTGGGTTTTCTTTCTTTCTCTCTTTTTTTTCTTCTTTTGTGTGTGTGTGTGTGCGTATCTTTACTTCAGTGCTACTTTCCCATGTCCTGCTGACCATACTGTGCACCACGTGTTGATACGCAAGCACATTCAAACTAGTCTATTCTTGTACCTATCGCATATCAGTCATGCTAGCTCAGTGTTTCGCGACAGACTATCAAGTGCTTTTTTTCAGTGCTATTTTCCCATGTCCTGCTGACCATACTGTGCACCACGTGTTGATACGCAAGGAACATTCAAACTATAGATAGTATATTCTTATACCTATCGCATGTCAGTCATGCTAGCTCAGTGTTTCGCGACAGATTATCAAGTGCTTTTTATTTCGGGTGTACTATCTGCTCTACTGATAGTTCGACACGTGAGCCCATAAAAGCGGCTACATTGTAACAGACCTGCTTACTCTGGCGAGGGCCGTTCCACGGCCGAAACGTTAGTAAAAGTATTTCCCTTTTCGATGTGTGTGACCTCCAAGTTTATTCTATACATATATATATATATATATATATATATATATATATATATATATATATATATATATATATATATATATATATATATATATATACACAAGTACAAGGGAACACCAGAAGACGTCCCCGTCGACAAGTGGCTACTCCTTTTCGACACGAAGGCGACCGAGGCATCATGGACACACCGCGATCGGGTCAGTCACTTGAGATTTTCGGCAACGACGAGACATGGGACGATATAAAGCGCGACATGCGAAATCGCTTTGCTACGACTGACGGATATGCCTTTCGTCTCTTCATCCACTACCGGCTAAAAGGAGGGCAGACCATCAAGGATTACTACGACGAGAAAAAACGACTGGGCTCCTTGGCCGACCGTAAAGAGTGCCACATCATTTCTGGACTGACTGACGGTGTTCCTCCTGATGTGGAACTGGCACTCGCCGGACTGTCTTTCAACTCGTCATCAGAGTGGCTCGCCGCTGCCCAACGGGTCGAGACATCTTTAAGACGGGTGAGAGGAATTTCCGTTACTGGTACTCCTAGTACTACATTAAGAGCTCCACGTCTCTTCAGCAGACCGCAGCAGCCAACATTGACTTCTTGACCGCGTGTCCCCCCAAAATGAATGTAGATATTGCTCAGCTGCTGGTTACCCACGACAGTTTCATTGGCACAACGAATGTCCGCGCCGCGGCAACGTGTCCGCTATTGAGACTAGACCGGGAAACGAGGAGAGCGACCCAGAGTTTCATTAATAAAGTTCGATGCTCTCATCAACGGAAGTTCCTTTCAGATCGTGGAACAGGATTCACTGCAGGAAAACTTAAACAGTTTCTAAAACATAACCGAATACACCAATTCTTCACCTCATCTCAACATCCGCAATGCAATGGTATGAACGAGCGGACAAATCAGACCATCGTAACCAGACTTAAGTGCAAGATCAATGACGAGCCACAGAAGTGTTGGACTAAGTAGGAGACGAATACAACAGAACGCCTCACGAAGTTACTGGCTACGCACCGTCCTTCCTCTGAAACTGTACTGAAACAGCGAGAACAAACGGTGGAAGAAGCGCGGAAAGCTGCTGTTTATAATTCTATCACCTACCACAATAAGAACAAAGTAATCTATGATAAAAAAAATTTCTTCCGATTGAGTTCCAAGTCGGTGACTTCGTCCTTTACGAGACACCATGGTATCCCAACAACGGCAAACTGAGTTCCGTCATGGAAGGTCCCTACAAGATTCTACGCAGTCTCACCAGTGAACTATGCGATCAACCGCTCCGTGTTACCCTTAGGTAGAAACTCGGACATTGTTCATGTTAGCAAACTACGACGCTATTTTGTACCTTCTGAACTGAGACTTTCTCGAGGGGAGGGGGGAAGAGTGTAACGTATGAACAAGGCGATGGTAGGAGAAGCCGACGAAGAAGTGCGCGTGCATTAGAATAAAGGGATGGCATCTGAGCCATGACGTATCTCTGTTCTCTAACGTCATATATATATATATATATATATATATATATATATATATATATATATTGTAAGGAACAAGAGACACAGAGACAGCCCCCGTTCGTGGGCCAGCTGTTCTATTATCTCCTTCGTCTTCCTCTTCTACCCCGCGCTAGCTCCCCGCGCGCTAGAGCCGCGATGCCGCTGCTGTTAGTCATCACTAGAGACCGGATTATAGGCAAATGCCTATTTTTTTCCTTGCGTTCCTATCGCGCCACTTTGTTATATGAGCATGAATTAGGGGTAAAGGAGGGCTTTTATAGTGTTTTTATAGTGCCTATAAATGCCTATTTTTGGGGTTTGTGCCTAAATGTCTATAAGTGCATAAGTGCCCATAAATGCCTATTTTCAAAATTGGTGCCTATTTTTAGGTGAAAACTTTAGCGCAAACAAGACGGACCACAAAGGAAGAAGAGACGAGCACAGGCGCTTACTAACAACTGATTTATTCTTCTATATATATATATATATGATATTGGTCCGTCTTGTTTGCGCTAAAGTTTTCACCTAAAATGCGATGTACCAACTAGGCCCAACCGAAGTTTTATTGGTGCCTATATGAACGCTATTTAGCCTCAAATTTTGCTTTCGAGTACAGTTTGAGACCGTAATTCATGTTACCGGACAAAATTGACGTTTCGGAACTTTATGGGGTGCAACAACCTATAGTTCCCTAGTTCAACAAACATCCGGGAAGCAACCGGTAGCAGCAGTGAAATGGGACGCGCCGGCCACCTTACCCCACCGCACTGACATGGCGCGAGCGGTTGGAGCAGGGGAGAGGAAAAGACGCTATTTCTGCAACCCTAAATGGGAGCACGTCCCAGGCGGGAAGGCGGGAAGAGGAGAGGGGAAGAAGAGGAGAGTGGCGTCTATGGCCGAGGACGTGACGCGCGGCTTTTACCGCCGGTTTTCCAGTCCAGTGTTCCCATGGAATTGAAGCACCTCCTTGAAGACTTGGGCGTGGTGGGCGGCAGGAAACAGGAGGTGCCTGCGCGCAGCAGCAGGAATATGGAGAGCTAATGCGAAACCATGGAGTGCCGTCAGGGGAAAATAGAAAGTAGGTAAAAAAAAAAAACCGCCAGGCCTGCGCGGAACTCGCAGCACAGCCACAGCGAAAGCTGGGAGAGCGGCCTTTCTAGAGCCTTCTTTAAACATTCTTGGGGCAACTACAACAACCGCACTTACATGGTACCCACTACGCCATAAAACATCATAATTTTTGTGTAGTGGGGAAGCGTCTACTATGCCATTATTCGTCATTCTTCAGAAAAGCGCGGTACCCGCTACACCCTTGTGCATTATGTGCACTTTGTTGATGCTGTGGCTGACGACGATGAAGAATTTTGCCTTAGACTTTTGTAATGGGTTGGAGCATTAAACGACCCACTCGTTACGCAATTCAATTTGTGTGACGCCTGGTTCTTACTTTACTGCTCTAAAACGCTTAACAAGACACGTTAACGAGATTCCTTACCCGACATGAAGCCTGCATAGGGTCAATTTGCACAGCAGTTTCAAGCAGCGGCGTAGCTCAGTGGTAGAGTGCTGGGCTGCCACGCAGAAGACCCGGGTTCGAATCCCATTCGGTCATAGGTGTTTTGTATTTATTTAGTTTTTTTCTTATTTCGTGCGATATTGGTTACGGACACCGGCGGCGGCGGCTAACTACGGCGCAGAAACGAGCCTTGTTGTGATGGCGAGACGTGTTTGTGAACGGCTTGACTAGGAGCTTCTTCCAAATTTGCGTTCGCCTCTTGAGAGCATCCTTGGGAACGCGGAAAAATCTCGATGCAGCACGAATGGAGTGGGTGTCCTGAACAGCAGTCAGTGCTTTTTCACGTCGTTTTCCTCCCAGGAAGCTTTATATGATATTCTCTTGTGCATCCGAACCTTCCTAAACAATAAAATATAATATATAATGAGTGTAAGTAAACGGTTCACTTAATGAGACACTCTTTAAGGCAATTCAATGCCTTTTTGTCGCGTTTTACCCCCTTCACATGCCCAAATTCCAAAAAAATTTCCGCTTTGGCCCCGCGCACCAAGTGAACTGAAATTTTGGTGGTATGTAGCTAGTAGTATATAGTAACAATATAAATACTTACGTTTTTGTACTGATGCCAGAGTAGCTTCATGCACGGATCCGAAAATTTGGCCGAGAAGAATTTCGCCCCTTCTTCACGGGTCACGAACACACTGACACCAGCCGCGTAATTTTTCCCACGCGAACGCTGTGAGCAATCATCAACTTTTACACATAAAAAGGTGGAGAACTACCAGCACCTCTCGCTGAAATATAGAAACAAAGAAAAGTGCTTTCTGTATTAGCTATAGAGGTCGGCAAAGCCAAAATGTCGCGTTTTGCCCCGTGTCTCATTTTGCCCCGCCTTACCCTACTCTTAAAGGGCGCTTCACCAGATCACATTAGAAATTTTAGTCAGATACTGGAAGTGTTCGCGTGCCCAATGAAGAGCTTTGTACCACAAGAACTTTTTAATTGGTTCATTACGAGCCGCGAAAGCATGATGCCGGTAGATGAGCTTGACACATTTGCCACTCGCAAGCCAAATTCCTTCCCTGCCCTCTTCGGTATCAGAGAAACTCGGAGCCGGAAGATCACACGACGTTGACGCATCAACACGCCATGCGCACGCAAGATTACACTATGTGCACATGACATGCCCAAGCCAGGTCGTGCGCACAAGCGGTGTTGTATCGTTTCGGCGTTCGCTCTATAGTGTACTGCCTGTTTCTGTGGGATGGATCTGTCTATGCGTTTGGAGTGGCTGGCATGGATCCTGTATCCTTACTACGACACAGCGCGTCGCACAGCTGGAACTGCTGTAAGGAACGATGCACCAAAAACATGCTAAGTGTTGTCAGGGCTGGCGCCGGCACGACGCGGGAACGGCGAGAACACGAACACAAAAGAAATATAGGCAGCTAAGTCTCGCATCGCTCTCGATTCGAAGAAAAAACTAAAGAAAAGTGCGCACACATTCCGTTTGTATGTTTTAATATTTCTATTAACTTTCATTCTTCTATTCAAGCAACAGTTGCACAAATTACACATGTAGCCTCGAATAATTCTCGCAGTTTCATGTACTACTGTGACATGCACAGGACCATTCCTTGTTGAACTTCACCTCCCCCACATTGGTGCGCGCGCCCGTGAGATAAAGGGCACGAGGCATTCAGTCTGACATTTCACCTCATTCCGGGGAGCGTAGCGTTGCAAATCTTGGCAGACGTGATCGGTAGCGCAATGCATGCATTACACTTCTAGCTCGAAACGCTCAAACTTGGTAAGGAGCCCTTTATGGTGTTCACACAAAGAGGAGAAATTGACTCTGCGCTATTAGACCCGGCCAATACAAGGCTAACAGACCCTTCTGGCCTTTTAGCGGTCTGGCTATTGAATCCTGTGCTGCCCTTCCCAGTTCTGGAAACCGTGCCCGAAAAGCGACCATTGCACGGCTATGTTAAATCATTAACGCCTTTGTACAATAATAAAATATAACATTTGTTTGCTTTCCTGTCGTACACCATGTCGCGCACGTTCTTATTCGAAAATTTGAGGTTTTGTAAAAATTTACTTGTGCCTATATTTACGATTTTGGGGGGCCTAAAACTGTGTTTTTCCTGCCTATTTTTGGCGCCTAAAACACGATTTTTTAGTGCCTAAAAATCCGGCCTCTAGTCATCACACTCGGCCATGACTACGAGCGCGTGGAGCTGCCGACAGTGCTTCAGGTGGGCGGGGTTGGCTGCATCGTTGTGGTCGACCCTGACCACACTGCAACATGGATGGGAGATCTTCAAGAAGCGTCTCTGGTGGGCGAGGCTGGCTGCCTCGCGGTGGTCGGTCCCGGCCACTCTGCGACTGGGCTGGTGGATCTGCAGTAAGTGGGTCTGGTGGGCGACCCTGGCTAACTCGCAGTGGTCGGTCTCGGCCACGCTGCGACTTCGTACGATCTGCAAGGCATGCTTCTGGCAGAAGTGTCTCAGGTGGGCGACACTGGGTGTGACGCAGTGGTCGTTGCACGCCTTGTAGATACCTATGCGTGCGAGCGCGGACGGACTGCGGGACGTGGTCACGATCATGATGCGACGCTGCTGCATCTTGCTTGCTGTCCTCGCTCTTTGTTCTGTGGTCACTACGGCGAAGGATGATGTTCGGTGGCTCCATACTAAGTCTGCATGTATGCGTGAACACAATCATTACTCGAACCCACGCCGACGTCGTTAGAGCTGTTAGATGGAACGTCGTGACTTTGGGCGAGCTGATCACTGTCGGAACGATCGGTGGTGATGTCTACGGTGACAACGGATTCGTTATGATCCGCGCGGCGTTCAGGCGGTACCCCGGGAGTCACAGTATCGTGCTTGTCGTCATCAGCAGGCTCGCGCACCATTTCATATTGGCCGATGCTGGCTCTCTCTGCCTGGGGCGCATCGATGAAGCTCGAACTCTCGGCCAATGACTGCCGTGGCGTCCTAAGATGTGGCACCGACTGGTGTGGGAGGATGAACAAGGCGATGCTGCTACCCGCGTGCAGGTCTGGTTGTGGTGGTTGAAGGTCCATCCGGTAATGGATTCATTCCGTCTTCGGCAATGATCTCTGCTTGTGATGCACTTGAGTCGGGTACCGACAAAGAGTCCGGAAGCTCAAGTGGCGTACTGCAGCGCAGAGCTGCAGCCTCGAGGTGGAACCCCTCCTGAGCTCCATCCTCGGTAGCGGTCAGGTTGGACTGGGTGGTGGCAGAGAGGTGGGAGGGAGTCCGGCCAAAAGCAGCAATGAGCTTGAAGCTCCACTCCGCCCAGGACTGCTGCCGGACGTCTTCGTATCTATGCCACGCCGCGGCACCGTCCCGAAGGCGATCTACGGCCACGGACCATTTCTGCAGTTCCGTCCAAGCCTCTTGCGCTCCTGCAGAGTTGATGGTCGCCACCCAATGTTCGACGTGATCGTGAAAGCCGCGGAACGGCGGTATTTCGCAGGCGGCTTGCGATGGTGGTACCACAGGCGAGCATGCAGAGAGCGCCAACGCGAAGCATCCCAGCTGGTGCGAGAGCTGCATGAGGGCACACCTGAGCTCTCTGCGCTGCTCGGGTGAGGTGGCCTCCAGGTCGTGCGAGGCGGCTAGATCCAGCGTGGCGTTGGCGGAGCTCAATGCTGGCATGAAGGCAGGCAACAGCGTAGAGCTCGACGCCCTCAAAGCGTTCTGCCGCGGAGTCGCGCGATGGTATGCCGCAGCTGCGCCGCGCTGTCCGAGGTTCCGCATGATGTGGTGGTTGGGCTCACTGCGGCGGAATCCTTGACAAAGGGAGTTTGGACAGCTCCCGTCTGCATCTCAGGAGTCGAAGTCCTGAGCGGTGGGTTGTCGCCACGGGAAGCGTGAACAGCGTTCCCGGGCAACAGGAGGCCGTGCGCTGTCTTGACGACAGCGGGGTAAACCTGCCTTTTGGGCATTGAGGAGGCTGGGACGCCGTCCTCAAATGGTGGCGTAGGTCCTACCGGCAGTCGTAGGGTCGTCGGGTCCGTGAGCGAGAAAGCGTGGACGGCGTTCCTCGGACGAAGGGACTCAGCTGCCGATGACCCACGAAGGCAGATGGCTTCAGCCGGACGGTTCAGGTTTCGTAGACTGCGCCATTGTAAGGAACAAGAGACACAGAGGTAGCCCCCGTTCCTGGGCCAGCTGTTTGCTTGCTTGCTTGCTTGTTCCTGTTTGCTTGGCTCTTACCCACTTCGGGGGATTGGCCATGAAGCCGGCGGTTTATTCTTGTTCTTGTTCTTGTTCACCTATCAGTGTGGCTCACACCCACTGTTCTATTATCTCCTTCGTCTTCCTCTTCTACCCCGCGCTAGCTCCCCGCGCGCTAGAGCCCCGATGCCGCTGCTGTTAGTCATCACAATATATATATATATATATATATATATATATATATATATATATATATATATATATATATATATATATATATATATATATATATATTGTGTCTGTGTGATGCTCACACATTCAGACAGGATGCGATATCCGCCCACAGACGTCGCCCCCCACACATCAGATACATTTCCGGAGCCCCTGCCTGTTACGACGGCGATATATGAAAGAGCTTCAAAGGCCTGCCATTCTGCTTACTATAATTCTCGACGCTTGCACTGTGACAATGAACGAACAATATCTGCTTCCCCGTGACATTGGCACAGTACGTCATCGACGGAATCCATGACTCGACGCACGCAGCCGTCTTGTCCGCTTACACACACCCAGCCGACACCTCCACTTTCGTACGCCAGGATGTGGAGTTGCAGGATACTTCTCATCGCTGTGCGGCTACAGTTTGCCCAAAGGAGCCAGCTGGGCGCTTCGGGCACGGCTATAAAAACTGCCCACAAAGCCAACCTCAAGCCATGCAAATGATGCGATATCAAGCACGCCCACTTCCAACCAGGGGCGTAGCCAGAAATTTTTTCGGGGGGGGCACCTCCTTGATTTCAGCGGGTGCACCGCCCTGAAATGGCCATTTTTCGCTCTGTATGCCATGGCGAAAAAAAAAAATTCGGGGGGGGGGGGGGGGCACGTGCCCGCTGTGCCACTGTCATGGTCTCTAAGGATGGACAACGAAACAGGGACACTGAGGATTTCGACAAATTCTTTATACGAGAAAAAATTAAACTATATACACAAAAGGTATTGAAAACCCGACAGTACACACACATTTGCACACGCTATCCCAAAAAACTCAAAACCAAATATTTACAGTTCCATCACTGGTTGATGGCCTTGACGTGGCGGCTCCGGCGCTGAGACGAAGTCTCGTCGTGTCCGCGAAGTACGACGCTTCACCGGAGCATGACCGTCCGCTGCATCGTCGGGGCCTCGTAGTGGTCGGTCACCGCCGCGTCAGGTACTCGCCGCAGCTGTACCGCTCGGCCTCTGGTGCGCAGCCCACGGAACACAGCCGCAGAACATCTGCGCGCCCTCAGGAGCAGAATCTCGCTGGGCCGATCTGGTCGCACTCCCGGTCGTGCCCCGCAGCTCCCGGTACGTTGCTGCGAAGGCTGGGGCACTCCTCCAGGAGCTCTGCTGGCGGACCTCGGGCGAACGCCTTGCCGCTACTCCCACACGTCCGCACCTCTTGCCGTTCCAAAGCCCTCTGCCCCTCTCTCTCCCGGCCACGTCGCCTCTCGTGCCTCTTTTCCTACTTCTTCGTCTTCACTTTCTTTACTGAATTATGTCTTCCATGTCCTGTCTTCTTTTTCTTCCTTTATTCCAACTTCATTTTAAGCAAGCTCTTATTTTCGGCCATCTTCGTCTTTTTTCTCCGCACTTCCAAGTAAATAGATTCATGACAATACGCCCTCTGCACTCTATAATATAAAAATGCACGAAACAAAGATCAGTAACTGCAAATAGAAACTAAACTGGCCTCAAACTTCATTACTTAAAGTAAAAGCTAAACCGTCCTATCGATAGTCAAGCAAGTCTAGTCTTGTTGCCTCTCATGGTTCGGGCCGATCTTACTTGTCCCAGATGATGCGTGCTTTCCTTCATTGTCCCCATCGGTTGTGTCCGTTCCTTGTCGGGGTTCTCGACGTGCTTGACGAACGTCGCCGTCCCTGCCGCTGCCGTACCGGGAGCTGCGGGGCACGACCGGGAGTGCGACCAGATCGGCCCAGCGAGATTCTGCTCCTGAGGGCGCGCAGATGTTCTGCGGCTGTGTTCCGTGGGCTGCGCACCAGAGGCCGAGCGGTACAGCTGCGGCGAGTACCTGACGCGGCGGTGACCGACCACTACGAGGCCCCGACGATGCAGCGGACGGTCATGCTCCGGTGAAGCGTCGTACTTCGCGGACACGACGAGACTTCGTCTCAGCGCCGGAGCCGCCACGTCAAGGCCATCAACCAGTGATGGAACTGTAAATATTTGGTTTTGAGTTTTTTGGGATAGCGTGTGCAAATGTGTGTGTACTGTCGGGTTTTCAATACCTTTTGTGTATATAGTTTAATTTTTTCTCGTATAAAGAATTTGTCGAAATCCTCAGTGTCCCTGTTTCGTTGTCCATCCTTAGAGACCATGACAAAATATTGGCGAGCCTGCCAGGATTCATTCCGGCCCAGTCACTGATTTTCGGTTGTTGCGGAGATGGACTGGGACAAAATATTAACGGTCATTCGGGAGCGAAAGCTCAATAAGGAGGAAGGCCTCAAGTTAATTGAAGAAGAGAGAGCGCGAGTACGGGAAAAGCGAGAGCTCGCGAGTAAGGAGCACTATGCCAAGCTTGAGTTAAAACGCGCCGAAGTGCAAGCAATCTATGCTAGAGAAAAGCAGAGACTAGAACGACAACTGAGATTGGCACAAGCCAAAGGCGGCATAGAAGAGAATGAGAGAAGGCCCATGAGGGATTTATCGAGAGAAGCTAGTGTGCCTGAGGTTCCCTGTTGTGCTTCAGTTGAGAAAACTGTTAGCGAGCACTCGTGTAGTTTAAGTGAGCTGAAGAAAGAGGGTTTAAGTGTCGCAAATAGTTGCAGTAAGGCAACAATTAGCGAACTGTACGCCGATGTTGATGAAAAGGACACGCAAGAAGCAAACGCGACGCATACAGGCAAGAAAAAGACAGGGTGTAGCACTTCACTGATACATTTGCCTGTTGAAGGAAGTATGGAGCGTTCGCGAGCAGCATCAGAAAGTAGTAGGATGTGTGGCGCGTCTCAGATGCACGCGGATAAAGGCGTCAAGCTAGAGATAAATGAGACATCTCCGAAAGAACAGAGGACCGGTCATAATTATCGAGACGCAAGGAGGGTCGTGAAAGCTGACAGCAGTGGACGCGTGAAACGAAAGGAAAGAACCACTCTGAAAGCGCTGGGGCGAGGAACCAGTGATCTACCTAGAGGTCGGACGCTACCTAGGAAAGTGGTTCTGAAGAGTCGTCAGGTGGTTAACAGCAGAAAAAGAGGCAGCAGCTGTGCTGAGCGTCTTAGACGGTGGGTCGCGAGTAGACGTAGAAAGAAGCTAAAAAAGACGCGCAACGTGAAGAAGCACAGGTTAAAGTAAGTCGAATCAAACCGGTGGATGCTCTAGTTGCAAAAAGATGTTGTCAGGTGGAAAGGGTTTTCAGTAGACCAATAGGCATTTTTTTTTTTTTTCTGAATGGAGTTCTGTAAACAATGAAGTTATCAACATTTGCGAACAGTGAGTGCTGCGGACTGCATATAGTTCTTTTGCGTAAGTGACCATGTAGGGTTACGGACCATAAACTCGTGGACATTGTGAGTAACTGTGCAGGGTTTGGTGATGTGTTCTCGAAGTGCGTTGTGTTGGCCAGTGCATGAACGCAAGTGTGAACACAATTGAAGTAAAAGCAAGTCGGAAGTTACGGATCCAGGTTATAACAAGCTCAAGAGAGAGGCAAGCAGTTTTTTGAGAAAAAACTCTTGGAAAAGGGGGCGTATGTCACGAGTAAGAGCCCCGCGGAGGGAAAGAAAAAGACGACGAAGAGTTCCGAACGGCGCGAGCGCGCGCACCGCAACGTGAGGCCCGAAGCGCGTGACCCGAGGCGTGGTCGGGGCGCAATCGAAGATGAGCTGGCATTGTCGACGTGGGCTTGGAGGAAGAAGGTCGTCTCGCCAGCAGACGGACTGGCGACGGGAGCGGCAGGACATCGACTCGGCAGGCTGTGACGCGGGCATCCCGAGAGGTGGCCGGCGACCTCGACCCGGTTCGAGTGAGGCTGCTCGGGATGCAGCAACCGCGCACAGCCATCACCGACGTTCCTGACGCAAGCCCCCTTCGGCACCGAGCCACCGAAGACAGTCCCCGGCGGACCACGTCAGCGTCCAGCACCGGGTAGCACCAACGCCGCTAGGCCTAACTTCCGAGGCCTCCGCCACGCCAGTGAGGAAGTCACGCGAGACGGCGGACGTAGGCAGCGGCAGGGACGGCGACGTTCGTCAAGCACGTCGAGAACCCCGACAAGGAACGGACACAACCGATGGGGACAATGAAGGAAAGCACGCATCATCTGGGACAAGTAAGATCGGCCCGAACCATGAGAGGCAACAAGACTAGACTTGCTTGACTATCGATAGGACGGTTTAGCTTTTACTTTAAGTAATGAAGTTTGAGGCCAGTTTAGTTTCTATTTGCAGTTACTGATCTTTGTTTCGTGCATTTTTATATTATAGAGTGCTGTGTGTTTATTAAATGTGGTGTGCCGTTAAAGGAGTCCTGTCTCATTCCATCACCCGTAACCACCGGAATTCGTGACAGCCACCCCCCTGGCTACGCCACTGCTTCCAACCCTCATGGTCCGCGTCGACGGCATCGGAGAACTGACGGCTCTCGTCGATACCGGAGCACAGCGTACGGCATTGCTTTGACGCCACGCCCCAAAAGATCTTCAGCCTTGGACTGAGCCACCGCTGCGGGGCCTCAGTGGCGACGTACTACCGGTCGGTGCCCTAAACCTGCAGCTCAACATCGAGGCCGGCTGCAAGTTCTTGTCAGACATGGTCTTAGGGGCCGACTACCTTCTCTCCGGGGAAGTGCGCCTCACTGTGGAAGGAAGTAGCGTCAGCCTCCGTCCCGTGGCTCCAAGTATGCCTTCGGCTCAACCCCAAGGTGTGCTGACAACGCTACTTACACTGCCCGCTATACTCGAGGGCATGCTTCGCTCTTCGCTGATACTACTGATCAGCTTCCCGGAACTAGCGTCCTAGAGCACCATATTACAACCGACAACCATCCGCCGGTGTCCATACCGTTACGTAGATACACCGAGCGAGAGCGGACTGTAATCGACCAACAGGTGCAAGAAATGCTAGCCGCTAACATCACCAGGCCGTCTTCCAGCCCGTGGGCAGCACCGGTTGTCCTAGTCCGTAAAAAGGACGCCAATCTCCGATTCTGTGTCGACTACCGAGAATTGAACAAACACACTATACCAGACTCGTACCCGCTGCCACGCATTGACGACGCTATTGACGCCGTAAGAAAGGCCAGGTTATTTTCGTCACTAGACTTGAAAGCAGGGTATTGGCAGACAAATGTGGCTGAAGAAAAGTTTAAGACGGCCTTCCGGACACCATCTGGCTGGTACGAATTTAACCGGATGCCTTTCGGTTTGCGAACTGCCCCAAGCACCTTTCAGCGTGCCATGAACAGTGTGTTGGGCACGCTGATAGACCATGCCTGTGTCGTTTACCTCGACGACATTCATCAGAGAAACAGAAAAACAACATCTACAAAATCTCGACACAATACTGCAGAGGTTGCATAACACCGGGTTTCGACTTAACCGCGTGAAGTGCCAGCTTGGGTTGACGACGATATCTCGGTTATCAGATATCTTGTAATGGTGTACGACCCTTGCCTGAACGCATAGACGCCGTAGCCAAATACCCCGCTTCGACTTGTGTTAAACAGCTCCAGGTTTTCCTTGGAATGGCTTCATACTTGCGCAAGTTTGTACCGAGCTTTGCGTCAACTGCTGCTCCACTCAAGGACTTACTGAAGAAAGGCGTTCAATTTCAATGGGGTCCTTCACAAGATAAAGCCTTCCAAACCCTCAAACACCAGCTTACACACAGCCCGGTGCTCTGCCACTTTAATGAAAATTGGGTGACAGAAGTACATACTGATGCGAGTCAGATTGGCCTAGGGGCAGTTTTGCTTCAACGAGACACAAGTGGGCGTGGACACGTCATCTCCTACGCCAGTCGTAAATTCTCGGACGCGGAACGTCATTATCATTCGAATAAACTGAAGTGTTTGGCTGTAGTATGGAGTGTGGATGAAAAGTTCCGCCACTACATGTTTGCCGACACTTCACGGTGGTACAGACAACTCCGCGATTGCATGGATGTTCCAGAACCAGCACCTCAAACACAAGTTTGCCCGATGGATTGTTTGGCTCCAGGACTATACGTATGACATCCGTCACTGTGCAGGAGCACAAAATCAGCTTGCGGACGCTTTATCGTGAAATCCGATCGAAGAATCCTCCCCACTGAATGGAGAAAACTGGATCATGTTTTCTCAGCAGGACGTGACGAAGGCCCAACGCGTCGATGAAGGTCTCGTATCCGTTATCGACTCCATTGAGGATACGGGACACAATACCAAGTTCGTCTTACGGGATGCTACGTTGTATCGTCGTCACTGGGCCGATAAGAGTGACGAGCGTCATCTCCTGATTATTCCTGGCTCCTTACGATCGAGCATATTAGGTGCCATCCATGACAGGTGCCATCCATCCATTAGGTGCCATCCATGTCGGCTATCGAGCCACCTTACGCAAGGCACAAGAACGATTTTGGTGGCCAAAAATGGATAAAAGTGTGCGTTCGTACGTCAGTTGCGAGGTGTGCCAACAACACAAACGACGTCCCGGAGGTCAACATGGATTGCTTACGCCGATTAAGCCTCTGGAGACAATTTTCCACACGTTGGGTATAGATCACATCGGGCCTCTTCCAGTGACGGCAGCGGGTAATCGTTATATTATACTCGCTGTGGATTACTTGTCCAAGTTCGTAGAGGTCGCGGTCGTACCTTCGCTTGCTGCTAGCTACGTCATCCGATTCTTGAGAGAGCGCTTCGAATGGCGACACGGTCTTCCTAAAAACTTGATTTCCGACCGGTCAACCACCTTCCGCAGTCGCGAGCTCCGCATTTACCTACAGCAAGTTGGAGTTGAACATCACTGGCATAATCCACAGGCGAACGGATTGACGGAAAGGTCGAACCAGCTAAGTTGGTTATTCATGCTAAGTTTCTACAGCGCGACTGGACGCGGACGGAGAGGAACACGCAAACACACACACAGCGCTGACTTTCAACTGATGTTTATTTTTCGTATGCACGTGACTCTTATATAGACATACGCGAGCAGGTGCAAACAAAACAAGAAAGAAACAAAAGCCGGAACCCAAACGCGCATGTTTTGCCGCAATCACAACCAGTTGCCACCTATAGAGTGACGGATCCAGAAATTTCATTTCCTTATCTGACGTGACGAGCACTGCCAGGAGCCAGTGCTCGCTCCTGCTGAAAAACTCGCTCAAGCTAGGCACATTTCCCGCAGAGTGCCGGAGGGCGTCCGTCTGCGATGTACACAAGAATGTGTTCAAGTCATCAGTTCTGCTCCAAGCAGGTCACGCAACTCAAAGGACCTCAAAGCTGTGGTTGACCACTTGACATCGTCCAACTTGTGCCTTTTGGTATCCGACAAGGAGGGCTCGTTCGTGGTGCTACCAGAGGAGGCATATGTGGACAAGGCTAGTACTGCGCTGCAAAAGAACTTTGTTCCGGCCCCAGACAAGTGCAGCAAGGTAAAAATCAAAGCTTTAGCACTCCTACAGGACCTAAATCTCAGCGGTTTACGTGCTAAAGCTAAGAGCGCTACGGGCTCAACACTTGAGCTCTTTTTCTCAGTTAAAACGCATAAGCCTGGCCTGCCTTTGCGCTCAATCGTTTCAGAAAGGGGAACGTGGCAATATGAAATTGCAGGGTACCTTCAGGAACACCTCTCGAGTCTCAAGCTTGATGATCCGTTCCTAGTACCCAATTCTGAGGCAGTGGTGTTGTTCCTACAGGATTGTAACCCAGAAGGATGCAAAGCATTCAGCATTGACGTTGAGGATTTGTTTTATGCTATCCCTCAACGAGAACTAATGATATCTTTTCGATGGAGGCGAAATGGTAGAGGCCCGTGTACTGTGCGATGTCAGTGCACGTTAAAGAACACCAGATGGTCGAAATTTCCGGAGCCCTCCACTACGGCGTCTCTCATAATCATATGGTGGTTTTGGGACGTTAAACCCCAGATATTATTATTATTATTACTAATGATATCTGTAAAGGAGTGCATTACAGGTATTAATGATGAGCAGAATTTTATTTCGCAGTGCGGTATTTCTGTAGAGTCCTTTTTAGAAGTGTTATCCATGTATTTGTCGTCTACGTATGTTTCCTGGCGCGGACGGCAATTCATTCAAAAGTCAGGGGTCTGCATTGGCTCGAAGGTTGCGCCAGTGCTTAGCGACATATTCCTATCTAAAGTGGATCGGGCCATCAATGCCAAGCTGGGAAAGATTGCTGTTCGCGCCTTCCGCTATGTTGACGATTATCTGGTTTTTGTTCATGATCTGGGTGACCATGCTAACGATGTTAAAAAGATTTTCATGGATTCGGGGATGGGCCTTAACTTTACGATTGAACTGCCCCGTGAAAATGAACTGCAGTTTCTAGATATATGCCTGCGTTTCAAGGAGAACCATACATGCTGGTATTTCCAGCCACGGTCATTAAAACTGCCCTTAAAGGGGCCCTCTAACACTATTCAACCCCGCACTTTTTACTCGTGGGTTGTGTAGACCGAAGTACAGACAGATTAATGCCGAAAGAACGGTAGTGATAACGGCACGCAGTCCTAAGTTATTCGGTTTAGAAAATTCAAAATACAAGAAAAAAAATCCCTACCCTCAACTTGATTTTCGCGCGGTCAGCTGACCATATTTCACTCGCCCTGTGACGTATGCGGGGTGCCCAATGAAGTGAGGTAGAAGCGCCTACGTAGGGGAAGCTCGCACACCATTGTTGCTTGTCCTTTCCAACGTGTTGTTGACGTCGTCACCATAGTAACAAACGTGGTGCCTGACGCCTGACTTGTCAGAACGTGAGCGGGCGCTACTGTTTCGAAGCGAGGTATTTTCTACTGTTCTTTACAACATTCCATGTCACTCCCTCCTCTCATTCTGAGGAGTTGTTCGGTGAGCCGCCCGACGAACTACAAGGGTGCATTCAACCCCTTCAACAACAATGAAGAGCCTACCGCACGTGAGAAAGAGGCAGCTCGCAAACGCACAGAAGCAAGAAGAGGGAACAGAGAGAGAGGGAGGCCTTTCGTATGGACATCCGACCCGCGCAAGCCGAAATGGTCGCCAGAGTCTCTGTCGGGCTTTGTAGTCGTAGTGATCTTTTTTTTTTTTTTTTTTTTTTTTTTTTTTTTTTTTTTTTTTTTTTTTTTGTTGCGGCCGCGTCTGTTCGGCGTTCAAAGAAAAAGCACAGGAAAGAAAAATGAAACACATTAGTAATCTCAGTTCTGATGGCACCAGACGATCTCTTCTAACGTTGCACTTATCCAATCATAGGCTGCTGCCAATATTCGTCATTTCCGCCCGCAACAGTTCTAGCGAGCGCCACTACGTGCTGATGCGTTCGGCAGCGATGTAGTGATTTTATGTCGTGATTAAAATACTAAATCGTTTGATATCGGCGCTTAGACCTATGCTAAAATTATCCCCAGCCATCACTCTACGCAAAACACAAATAAAAATAGGGGCTTTAAAAGTGTTGGAGGGCCCCTTTAAAGGGGTGGTGACACCACATTTGTGGCTAGCGTGTTCTTCGCATCAAGCGTTTCTTATAGCTCTAGGAAGCATGATACACGCACCAAGATTCACGTATTCTCGTTAAGTAATTTAATATCGCCTTATTTATGCGGACAACTTTCGGTTTCTGGGCACCAAGTTGGGCAGTGACGTAGCAGTGTAGTAGGCTTGGTCACGTGACCATACAAGGCTCGCGCGAAGATGCGCAGCACTTCGCTAGGAAGCGATCGAAACTCGGCAAGCGATGTAGCAACCGATGCTTTGCCGGTACGTACGTTCTGGTGGTAACAGAGGTCCCGAGGACACTCACGTCACTACAGATATGGTGTGACGTCACTACAACTTTCGTTGTCCTTCCCATAGAGCTACGTCAGTTTTGATGCGCTAGCGATGGGCATCGATCGGGAGAATGAGCATTTAGGTACACTTTGGAAGTGAATTAAAATATATTCTAAACGTTTGCTGCGTCCGACCCTTCATGTGCAGTGTCCTTGCATACAGAGGAAACCCACAACAAGCTTGTTATAGCCTCAAAATTTGATGGCACCACCCCTTTAAGCTTTTCTTCAGCACACTCAAAAACTGTAAAAAAATGGGATCGCTTTGTCTAGCATTGGTGCTGCTCTTCGAAAGTCGTGTGCCCGCGTGGTAAAAGATAGTGTAGAACACCAGGTTTCCAGATTGTATACTGCTGGATATACAAGCTATGTGATAGCAGGGGCATGTGAAAAACTAATCAAGAGGATTAAGAGTAGCGATACTGTTTCGACGCAAGTTAACGACCGAAAGCAACAAAGTTATGCTGTGTTACCTTACCAGCATAAAGTTTCACATAATCTCAAGAACGTTGCGGGACGTTATGGTGTACAGGGTGTGTTTTCCGCCCCCCCAAAAGATGGCCCGTCTTTGTGCACGTGTAATGGGCAAAATTGACAAGACACCTAGCAATAGTCCATTTGTTTGCCATGTTGATCACAGAACTAGATACGTTCCCTGTGCTTGTGCAGTAGTGTACGAATTCCCTTTCACATGTGGTTATGTGTATATCGGTCAAACGGGCCGATGCATAAATATACGTTTAAAAGAACATTCGAAGAATTGTTTATCTGATGTGTATTCCCATGTGGCTAAGCACTGCAGGGATTGTGAAAAAGAGACGAAGAAGGCGTGCCACCCACTTCTGGACAGAACCAGGATTCTGTACCGTCATAGGGACCGCAACACACGGGAGCTTTATGAGGCTTACGCGATTGGAAAAACAAGGGGGTGTGTTAGTGTTCCGTCGGTCCAGCTTGCTGATTGTGAAGTGCAGTATCTTGACTCTAGATTGTGACAATGTTATTGAAGCGTTCACGTGACCAGCTCCTGCCAATGAGCTCATTGTTACTTTTCATCATCATGTATATATGTCATTCTTCACTCAATAAAGTTTAGTTGTGAGTCTGCGCATGTAGTGTCCCCACTCTTTCTGTGTCCTTGTCTGTTTAACGCAGTTAGAAATCTATCAAGAATGAACATCAACCAACTAGCCCAACTTGGTGCTCTCCTTCCTTATCTGACAGTGACAAGGATGGCATGCTGACACACATATCATTCATTTTATCTATTCCATATGCTTCGATGATTTCTCTTGTCAAACGATTTCTTGCCCTGTATAGCTAGACTATACAGGCTCGACTCGCACCGTACTGTAAGAATCACAAATGAGATGAAGCTGACTGGGATGACCATCTCCAAGTGGCCGCATACGCAATGAACACGGCGGCACACAGCTCGGCAGGAACTTGCCCCTACGAGATTGTCTACAGCCAGCTACCGCAACTGTATGCTAAGTTCGGTTTGGACACACCCGTCAAAGTTGGGCGTTCCATTGCACGCCAGACACTATGTCGCAATGTCCGTATGGAGGCGCGCAGGAGGATTACACATGCTCAACAGGCGCAAAAGTGGTACTACGACCGACGCCGCCATCCGGCGCCGACATATAGCATAGGCGACGAGGTGTGGCTGCAGCGAGGTGCACCATCATCTTCAAACAAACTATGCCCAAAGTACGAAGACACTTTCATTATTTCCGAGCTCTTGGGAGAGAACACTTGGCGAGTACGGTCCACGGCTTCTGATGCGCACATAGACAAGAGAAAACGAAATAACTTTGCTGTGCATGTGTCGCGAATTAAGAACTGCATCCGTCGACAACCGTGACGTTGGCTTATGTGTTAGGAAAAATTTAGCGCAAGATGACACAAGGACGAGAAGGGAGGACACAGCCCTTCTCGTCCTTCTGTCATCTTGTGCTAAATTTTTCCTAATGTACGTCTTACCAACAAGGCCGAATTTCTCCCCTTGGCTTATGTGCTTTTCTTGCAGGAGTAGACCAGTTGCAGCGTGGCCGAGTGTAGTGAAGAGTGTGACCACGGCTCGGAGGCTAGAAGGAAGAAGGAGGAAGACGACGAGCCGAATAGAACAGCCGGCCCGCAGCAAGGGTGCTGTCTCTGTGTCGTTCTTTTACTATATATATATATATATATATATATATATATATATATATATATATATATATATATATATATATATATATATATATATATATGCCTTATTTTGCGCCAGATGGGCCCCGACCGACTAAACCTGCATGGCACTTTGTTTAGCAATGAGAAAAGATAACTGATGCAATATTCTGAGGTCACCTTTTCAAATGCCATCCATAATATTTAACTAGCTTCATAAATTTCACTATATAGGGAGTATTCACTCGCGCGCAGCGCGCGGTGTATTGTGGGACAAGTCGCCATTTTGGCGACTTATGGCGTCCGCGGCGTCCATTTTGGCGTCCGCGGCGCGACAGAGTTGGTGGAAGCTCGCTCGAGTGAAGCTCGTGCAGCCGGTGAAGAATGGTATACTGCGTAATCATCGGCTGCAATGCTCGCACGCAGAGCAAGCTGCAGAAAGCATCGAGCAATACGTCGGATCGTAGTTTCTTCAAAGTGCCCAAAGTTCGCACGAACGAGTGCGGAAAGAAGAAAGCGCTCTCGTCCGCCTCGGTGGGACAGTGGCCGAGGTGTTCGGCTGCCGATACAAAGGTCGCGGGTTCAGTCCCGGCCGCGGCGGTCACACTTCGATGGAGGCGAAATGGTGGACGCCCGTGTACTGTGCGATGTCAGCGCTCGTTAAGGGGAGCTCCGGTGCATTTTCGACCATACCGAGATAACGCCGTTTTCAAATAGTATTAACAGTCCTGCAACAGCTAGGGCGGTTCATTTTGCCGACACACTCGCCAATAATTTTAAATAAGCAATGAAAAACGAGTCAAAACCGAAACCGAAACGGGGAGCTGCTTCGTGCTCCATGCTGGGTACTCCATGACGTCATGGCGTCACCAAATCCGCTACACGCCACCACGGCACGTAAACATTGCTCACGTGCCTCTTCTTTCGCGGGAAAAGCAAACTGCCGATGTCTTCCGACGTGGAAACAAGCTGTGCCAGCTCGTCTGAACTGACCAGCGAGGAGTCCAGCGATGAGGAGTGCAGCTACATGAGCGCGGAAGCGTCGCCTGTGCTAGCGTCAGCGTCGCCTCGAAGAAAAAAAATGCCCCCCACCTCCCCGAAGGGAATCGTGAGGAAATGCGAATGCATTTCGCGCGCGCTTCACTCCATTTATATATGGTGGTAGTGGTTCGAAGAAGGAAAAGGCGCCTAATTTCTGCAGCCTGGTCGGGAGCACGGCACAGCGCCATTTTAAATGCGAATGCATTTCATAGTCGGGCTATGTCAGGCATCCGGCGTTGTCCGGCGTTGTCCAGCGTTGTCCGCGGAGGAGGAGGATAGGTTGAGGAGGTAAGCGCCGGCAGGTGTTAGATGTGAAGTATCTTATGGCGAAGCTTAATCCGGTGGTGGTGGTGTGCGGCGTGACCACCCTTACTGCGCATGCGCAAACCCTTTAAAAAAATAAAAATAAAAAACCTCCTCTCTCCCTCTCTCTCCTCTAGGCATCCCTCCCCCCCCGGCAATCACACCCTCACTGCGCATGCGCCTCCCCTCCTCTCTCCCCTGCTACGCTCTCCCCTCTCTCCTCTAGGCATCCCTGCCCGCGGCGTCCACACTCCCATTGCGCATGCGCGTCCCACCTCTCTCTCCTCTCCTACGTTCCCCCCCTCTCTTTTCTAGGCATCTCTGCCCGCAGCGTCCACACTCCCACTGCGCATGCGCGCCCCCCTCTCTCTCCTCTCCTACCCTCCCCCCCTCTCTCGCCTCGCGACGCCGACACAGGCAGCGTCTGCTAGCGAGTTTCTTGGTTGAAAAAACCGACTGCTCGCGCTGCACAACCGTTCTCTGGCCACCCCGTATATATGGCAATGGATCTTGACCTCCAAGGTGGTGCCGGTGGGCGATTTCTCCTGTGCGTTTTTGAACAATAAAAATTCGCAGCGTGCGCGTTAACTAAAAGCCGACTGCGAGTCTCTGTGTCCAGTCGGAGTCTTCTGTCTCTCATTGCACATTAGCAGCGATTGGCATGTTCCAGTAGGAAACACCGCTCCATCGCTGCGTGCTTTACGCATCCCCAGTTTTCTCTCCTGCGCAACGCTGCGATGAGCGCCAGCGTCAACGCCGCCGCCGGTGTAAGCGTTAGCGCCCGCTGCTTCACATCTACACATGGTTCCCTTTAGCGGAAGATGGTGTAATTTTTTATCTCTCCGCTCTCACTCCCTCTCCCATAGCAACAGCTGCGGGCGCGCGCGCTTATCCTCGCCCCTAGCAACCGGAGCAGATGGTGCGGGCGGAGTAGCGGAGAGTGAGTGGAGAGGAGGAGCGCGCTCTGGTGTGTGAGGGCGCTCGCATCGCGGAAGCTCGGCGGAGCTCCCGCGTGTTTGGAGAGTGTAGCAGAGGGTAGGTGCAGTGCTTCGCCGCTCCTTCTCTCGCCGTTCGCTCTCTCTCCTCCCTGCGCCCCACACTCCCGTCCGCTCGCTCGCACGTATATATAAATGGAGTGAAGCGCGCGCGAAATGCATTCGCATTTCCTCACGATTCCCTTCGGGGAGGTGTGGGCATTTTTTTTAAATGCGAATGCATTTCATAGTCGGGCTATGTCAGGCATCCGGCGTTGTGCGGCGTTGGCGTTGTCCGCGGCAGGTGTTTTCTCTACGCTCTGAGTGGAGAGGAGGAGCGCGCTATAACGCGTGAGGGCGCTCGCATCGCGGGAGCTCGGCGGAGCTATATATGAAAAAAAATTTAAAAAAAATTAAAAAAAATAAAAAAACACAAAAAAGCAAAAAAAAAATAATAATAAAGAAGGCGCTGCGCCGTGCTCCCGACCGGGCTGCAGAAATTAGGCGCCTTTTCCTTCTTCGAACCACAACCACCATATATAAATGGAGCGAAGCGCGCGCGAAATGCATTCGCATTTCCTCACAATTCCCCTTCGGGGAGGGGGGAGGGGCTTTTTTTATTTTTTTTTATTTTTATTTTTTTTCATATATAGCTCCTCCGAGCTCCCGCGATGCGAGCGCCCTCACGCACTAAAGCGCGCTCCTCCTCTCCACTCACTCTCCGCTACTACACTCTCGCCGCGGACAACGCCAACGCCGCACGACGCCGGATGCCTGACATAGCCCGACTATGAAATGCGTTCGCATTTAAAAACGCGCGCCGCGAGCAAGCGTCCGTCTGGGGGGGGACGAGAAAGGAGTACCTAGATACGTCACGTACACAGGGTGGCCCGCATTTGAAGGTATGATTCCGGAATTGGTTACCAATTTTTAAAACTCGTTCTCCGAAAAACTAAATTACTTACGGCTGTATAATTTGGCACATGTCATCAGGGCACCGAAGAGCACTTATGTTTAAAGTTTTATTTAAATCGGTGAGTATCGAAAAATCGCCGGAGTTCCCCTTTAAAGGGGAACTCCGGTGCATTTTCGACCATACCGAGATAACGCCGTTTTCAAATAGTATTAACAGTCCTGCAACAGCTAGGGCGGTTCATTTTGCCGACACACTCGTCAATAATTTTAAATAAGCAATGAAAAACCAGTCAAAACCGAAACCGAAACGGGGAGCTGCTCCATGCTGGGTACGCGATGACGTCATGGCGTCCGCTACACGCCACCACGGCGTAAACGTAAACATTGCTCACGTGCCTCTTCTTTCGCGGGAAAAGCAAACTGCCGATGTCTTGCGACGTGGAAACAAGCTGTGCCAGCTCGTCTGAACTGACCAGCGAGGAGTGCAGCTACATGAGCGCGGAAGCGTCGCCTTTCGATTTCGACCCGCCGGCGCGTGAAGCAGCTGACGTACCCCGCATCGACGGCATCGAGCTGCGGCAAAACGAAGGGTGAGCAAGGGTCATCACTTCTTTATTTTTACACCCCAATTACGTAACTGATTGCTGTCGCTTGAACCCGCACAGATGTTCGTGTGATCGGAACACACACAAGCGTTTATACCGGGCGACCAGTTGACGCGCCGAACCGCACAAAGCCACTTCTCCCGAAGAGCGCTGTTGGAAGGAAACGAGTGATAACGCACTCCCTTGGTGTTCCTCGCTTTGTTCGTGCAACCTTCAGCGCACACCACCTTCCAACCATCGTTTTTCACCACACGCTATGCAGCTAACAAAAACGAACTGTGCTAGCGTCAGCGTCGCCTCGAAGAAAATGTTGCAGTGGCTTAGCTCGGCTATGCCAGGATATACGTAGCGTTAGCAAAGGTTCAGCTGATTATTCTTAGCTTTCCTGATTGTCTAGGATTAGCTTGATTATCATGCTTACTGCTGCTCCAATGACACACACACACGGTATACGTATTATGTGGCACATGTATATTTTTGCTCAACGTCAGGTTGCTTCTCTATTGCCACAAAGACGGCTTGGTGATCAGTGAAGTAACACGCTGCCGTCTCTATGGCCCCAACACAGTATTCTGTTCATTCTTCCTACCCTCAACCGCTAATTGCCAGGCAACTACTTCGGGATCCGATGAGTCACGCTTCTCCGCTCTTCTGCGCCGTTGAGCAGCATTTGCGCTCTCCTTCTCCATGGCTATACCACACTGGCAAACGCCAGTCAGAAGCGCAGCGGCTCCAGCGCAGTGTCAGACGGCGACTGCACAGCGAAAGCGAATAGCTGCGCGCGCCCCTTCGCCAGTGCGTCTACCACGGCTACGACGTCACTCCTCTGGAATGCGCAGACCGGCGGCGGAGTGCGCGGGAGATGCCGGCTCCCGTGCGCCTCCCGCGTGCCAGCTGTGTGATCACTGATCCTCGCGCATGCGCAGCACGGCTCTTGATGTGCCGCGCGAAACGGGTTTGGCTAGGCCAGTGTAGCTAACGCTACAAAAAGCGCGCGCCGCGAGCAAGCCGAGCAAGCGTCCGTGTGGGGTATAGTGTAGTTCACTATAGTGTGGGGGGGGACGAGAAAGAAGTAGGCCGATACGTCACGTACACAGGCTGGCCCGCATTTGAAGGTATGATTCCGGAATTGGTTACCAATTTTTAAAACTCGTTTTCCGAAAAACTAAATTACTTAAGGCTGTATAATTTGGCACATATCATCAGGGCACCGAAGAGAACTTATGTTTAAAGTTTTATTTAAATCGGTGAGTATCGAAAAATCGCCGGAGTTCCCCTTTAAAGAACACCAGATGGTCAAAATTTTCGGAGCCCTCCACTACGGCGTCTCTCATAATGATATCGTGGTTTTGGGACGTTAAACCCCAGATATTAAAACAAATTATTAAAAACGAAAGCGCTCTCAGAAAAGCGTCGTCGTGTTTGGCTGGCGCGCATCAACCGGGCTGGCATTGCGGACAGGTGCCGCGTCTGCTTACGGCATTTCTTATCAGGTACTGTGGTAGTTTTATCCTCGCGATAGTGTTAACAAGTACAAAAAAAAAAAAACGATTGTCAAGGCTACTGCATCATCAGCCTTGTGTTGGAGTCTGCATGATGCTTTTCGCTGAAACCTACAACTAACTCGTGTTTAACGTAAACTTAGAAACCTTGCACGCACAGATTTGGAAACAGTCGTAACATAACTGTGACATTGTCAGGCGTATCACGATAGAAGAAGAAGAAACATTTATTCATACAGAGGCTTTGTATGGTTATGGTGGGTGGTGCCCCTCTTCCAGGGCCCCACTGGCTACAGCGGCTCGCCGGGCCCGGTCAAGGGTCGCCAGTTGGCTTCCCATTTCCAGTTCCGCGAGTCGCGCCTCGCACGACCAATTCAGGGGAGTGTTGTTCACCAGAGGCGAGATGGCAGCCTTCGGACGTTGTGTGCACTGATATGCAATGTGCTCCAATGTCGGTGTTGCTTCGCACCACGGACATTTGTTGCTGTATCTGTGAGGGTACATTCTGTGTAACCTTTGTAAATGTGGGAAAGTGTTTGTTTGCAGGCGACGCCAGTCCCGTGCTTGTCTCCTGTTTAGGTTAGGATGAGGGGGGAGCTTTAGTTCGCCTACCTAGTCTTTGAAATTCGAGGATTTCTCTTGGCGCGCCAGGTGTCGAAGTGTCGAATCGCGGGTGTCAAGCTCCAACGGGTCGAAGCCGCAAAGATCGATCTTTTCCGCATATCACTCTCTGTCAGCGTCACATAAGCCACTCGAATAGTTCGGGTTCGTCGTCGCGGTCTTCCCTGTCGTCATTTGCGCCACAATCGCGTTCCCATCGGGAGGAAAACAACAAACAAACAAAAATAGCCTACGACCACGCCAACCACGCACTCTTTCCAAGCACGCCGGTAGCGTTGGCGATGCCGCTTGCTGTGCGGAGGACTTCAAAATGGCCGCGGCAGGGGTGTGACATCAGCTGTGACGTCACATGAATACTCCCTATATTCATTGTCTGTGTAATTACTTAATTTGTCATCACTTATCTGCGCATTAAAGGTAAAGTCCATTTCACAGGGGTGGAAGCGGGCCTCAGTCTTTTGGAGCAGCTGAGGGAGCAGGAATAATGCAGTTTTGGAGCATCTTCGGAGCAGTAAAAAGGGAGTTTTGGAGCAGCTTTGGAGCACCAAAAAGTGTGTTTTGGAGCAATGCCAGTTAGTTTTGGAGCGGAATTCTAGGGTCACACGTCACTGTTAATTAAAATGTTTTGTTTCTGATCAACAAAAAATTCCAGTGGTTTTTCTAAACATTCAATACTGATGAAGCGACCAGACTTACCACAAATTGATACATATTATATATATACTAAACAAATTAAAACATCAAAGCTGAAAGCGCAGCAATTCAAACAAAACAAGACATAAGCGATGCCTCGGATAGCTTCTAGACCTCAGACAAATGAAGAACGTTAATGTTTAAATGTTAAAAATGTGAATAAAAAACTGCATCAGACATGAACAGCAACTGAAGACTATAGATGAGCTAATAGAAGTTATCTTCACTTCAAACCCAATAAGACTAAAAAAAATGAATTAAAAAAAAAAACTTATGTTCCGGTCATTAAAGCACCACAGCCGACATGAGGGCCGCAAGGAAAATAAGAAATGCGCTCGCCGCGCCGTTGCTACGCGATGGAACGGAAAGTTTTTTTTTATTGCGATAGCTATTAGGGAGTTTTCGAATAGCGTACGCCAAGTTAGCGGGCGTTGCGGGCGTAGCGTTAGCGTAAGGGCGCCATATGAGTTTTCGAATAGCGTTTGTCACCCACCAGCGCTAACGCCGCAAAGGGGCTTTGCGGGCCCCACGCTATTTCGGATTTCTTGCGGGCGGCCCGCAAACGCTAACCGTGGTTAGCGTTACGACGCAAGCGCAGTGGCAGCGACCGCAACGGTAAGCGAACGCAAAGCTTTGCGTACGGTATTCGAAAACTCCCTATTATATGGACACTCTCGACGGGTTTTTTGCCGTCGCCGTCATGTTCCGTGTAACTCCAAGTTGATAACATCCCCCCGCGCATCGTATGTTCTACCCGCGGGTAAAAGCGCGCGAGCGGGGGCGACGAGCGCTGCTCAAGCAGGATCAAACGAGCCAGCCCATCTCATGACGTCGAATGTGACAACCTTCCGGCCGATAACCATGCGATAACCTGCCGTCGAATGCTCAAGCAGAGAGGAAACGCGGCGCACGTCAAAAACGCGACGGTGCGGAGAACGCCCGCGCTGCCGCAGTCGCAAGTGCACCCGCATTGAAAGAAAGCAGCGGCGTCATCGCGCCGCGTTTTCCGGGTCGCTAGCTTTTCGTCAAAAGCGCACGCCAGCTTCAAAAGGTTCCGCCGAGATCATAGGCCGAGATGCGTAAGATCCCTTGTTTTATCTAGGGACCTTAGAGATGCGAGAGATGCGTGGATGTCGGTGTCGTCTGGCGGCATTGGAAAAAACCAAACACGCGTCGGCACCCACGCTGGTTGGCCGACGAGCGGGTGACGCTACGCGCGAGGCGTTTTTTTTCTTGCGCGCAATCTTAACAACACGATCTACGATAATCACGAAGCTTCTAGAGCAATGGGGCGCGGTTTGCGCTGAGCATTGCTGACAGTCTTTGAGGGCGAAAACCGAATAGGGCAAAGTGAAAATAAGAAACGCGCGTGGCAATATGAAGGTATTCCATACATTAGCTATGATGGTGGATACCAGGTTACTTCATGTGGGGTTCTATTTTATTCCTGGACAACATCTAAAAGATGTTTGGCTCAAGACTTCTGCAGCTGCTTATTCATTTTGCACTTTAACCGTGTTACAATAGTCTGATTCGTACGTTCGTTCATGCCTACATTGAGGTTGTTGGGAGGACGTGAACAATTGGTGGACATTGTTGCGTTTTAGGAACAGCTTGAGCTTGCCAGCAGTGAAAGCTGGCCCATGATCAGATAGGAATGTGGCGGCAGCCAAGCCAAGCCAAGCCGCCAGGCAGCGCCACCCTCCGCTGCTCTCCGGAACCTCCAGAGAACCTGAATAAACAGTTGATGTTTGGGATCCACGCCGCGCGGTCGTGTCTTCTTCTCCCGCGCGTACACGCGTCCCAACAGTGGTGACCCGGACGAGGCTTACCGCCTTTTTGAAGCGATCGACGCCATGGAGACTCCCCCCTGACGCACCGGCCATCTCCGCCGTCGACATCAGGCTCCCGCCGTTTTGGACAGCGGACCCGCAGCTGTGGTTCCTGCAGGTGGAGTCCCAATTCACCGCTCGTCGTATTGCCGCTGAGCTAACAAAGTACCACCACGTGGTCGCCAGCCTCCCCACCGGCAATAGCGAGCGAGATACGCGATCTGCTGGTCGCTCCACCTGCAGAGAACGCGTACACAGCGCTCAGACAGTTGCTCATCAGCCGCCTCACGCCGTCGGAGCCTCAGCGACTGCAGCAGCTACTGCACGACACCGAGCTCGGGGACCGGACGCACAGCCAATTGTTGCGCCACATGAGGCAGCTGTTGCACACGGCCGGCGCAACCACCACCGATGCCGACAGCAGACTGCTTCGCGAGCTGTTCCTACAGCGACTTCCGGTCAACGTGCGCATAGTCCTCGCCTCGGCTGCCGACAAACGCCTGTCTCAACTCGCCGAGCTCGCGGACTCGGTGCTGGCGGTCGCTCCGCCGTCCGTCGCGGCGCTACAGCCAGACATCGCCGGCGGCGCGCCCACGACCACGCTGCATGACATCCGGGAGCAGATATCCCGCCTCGCCGATACCGTCGCAGCGATGCAGGCCCGCAGCACTCCCGAGGAGCGCCAGCGCCCAGCAGTGCAACAGAGAATCTGCTGGTATCACAGGAAGCATGGCAATGCTGCTCGCAAATGCATTCCTCCGTGCGACTATGCGGGAAACGGGAGCGGCCGGCACTGAGGACGACCAGTGTCGCAGAGGCCCCCGAACGTCGTCCATCAGTGTTTTTCCTCACCGACCGCGACAGTGGCCTTCGATTCCTCGTGGACACCGGCGCTGAGGTGAGCGTGCTGCCGGTTGGGTCCACCGATCGCCGTGTCCCCAGTGCGTCCCCGCTTCAGGCGGTCAACAACACAACCATCGCCACCTACGGACATCGCTCGCTGCCACTCGATTTAGGCTTGAACAGAACGTTCCGGTGGATTTTAATCGTGGCAGCAGTGAAGTTCGCCATCTTGGGTGCGGACTTTCTTCGGCATTTCGGCCTTCTCGTCGACGTGCGCAACCGCCGCCTTCACGATCCCGTGTCGCAGGCAACTGTGCAAGGCAATCCCTCGCACCACCCTCCGCTGAGCCCCACTCTGCTCGGGCCGTCCGGTGCAGAACGTTTTACTCGCATTCGGGAGGATTTTCCCGAGTTGACGAGGCAGCCGCCAGCCAGCGCCGCGGTGAAGCACGAGGTACGCCATTACATCGCCACCAGCGGCCCACCCGTGCACGCGCGGCCTCGCCGTTTGCCTCCAGAGAAGTTGAAGGTCGCACGACAGGAATTTGAACACATGATGGAGCTAGGGATCATCAGACCCTCGTCGAGCGCCTGGGCATCTCCACTTCATATGGTGCCAAAGTCAACGCCGGGAGACTGGCGACCATGCGGGGACTATAGGGCGCTGAACCAGGTAACGACTCCAGACAGATACCCGGTACCGCACATACACGATGTCACGACGAGGCTTCACGGTGCCACTATCTTCTCGAAGATGGACCTGGTGCGGGCATACCATCAGATTCCCGTTGCCCCGGAGGACGTCCCGAAGACCGCCATCGCAACGCCTTTCGGACTTTTTGAATTCCTCCGAATGCCATTCGGACTCCGAAACGCGGGTCAGACATTCCAGCGGTTCATGGACGGTGCTATACGCGGCCTCAGCTTCTGCCACGCCTATCTTGACGACTTGCTAGTCGCCAGCAGCACTCCGGAAGAGCACGTGAATCATCTGCGCATCGTCTTCCAGCGCTTAGTGGAACATGGCGTGGTCGTGAACATGGCCAAATGCGAGCTTGGTGTGCGACAACTCTCGTTTCTTGGACACGTCATCTCCGCCTCAGGAGTTCTTCCTCAACCCAACAAGGTTGAAGCCGTGCAAGGATTTCCGCAGCCGACCGCCAAGCGCCAGCTTCGGGAATTTCTGGGTTTGGTAAACTTCTACCGCCGTTTCATTCCCCGCTGCGCCCATATCCTTCAACCTCTTCACGACCTGCTGGCCACTTCACGAAATGGCTCGGACACCCTCTCCTGGTCTCAAGAAGCAAAAGAAGCCTTCTGCGAGGTCAAGGACGCTTTGGCAAACGCCGCACTGCTTGAATACCCCAGGTCCGGTGTCCCGCAGAGCGTAATGGTGGATGCCTCCGATACAGCCGTTGGGGCTGTATTACAGCAGCTCGTTGGGGGGAATCTGGCGCCCGATTTCCTTCTTTTCGAGGAAGCTAACACCTACCGAGCGCCGCTACAGCACCTTCGGGAGAGAACTGCTGGCCGTGTACGCTGCCATACGACATTTTCGCCATTTCCTGGAAGGTGTAGAGTTTTTCGTCCTCACCGACCACAAGCCGCTTACTTATGCATTGCGCTCGCTAAGCTCCGACGGTGGAACGCACACAGCACGTGAACGGCGCCAAATGTCCTATATATCAGAGTTCACGACTGATATCCGCCACGTCAAAGGCGGCGACAACGAGGTAGCGGACGCCCTCTCACGGAATCCTGTGAACGCCATCATGCCCACACTACAGGTTGATCTTCCCGCTTTGGCAGCCGCTCAACGTGAAGATGACGAACTGAAACACCTGTTGACCGCGACCACTGCCCTGAATCTTGAGTGGATCCCAGTTCCCGGATCCGAGGACAAGGTTTGCTGTGACACAAGCGTCAGTAGAACTCGCCCGTTCGTGCCCGCGAGCCTCCGTCGCCATGTGTTCGAGTCCTTGCACAGACTGTCTCATCCGGGGATTAGAGCCACCCAAAGACTGGTGACGGCAAGATTTGTCTGGCCGGGCGTAAATCGGGACGTCCGACGCTGGGCACGCGAATGTGTAGCTTGCCAGCGCTCTAAGATACAACGCCATACCTCGACAGCACTGGGAACACTCCCCACTCCGGATTCTCGCTTTGATCATGTCCACCTGGACATCGTCGGCCCACTGCCACCCTGCCACGGAAAGGCCTACCTGCTGACCTGTGTCGACAGGTTCACCCGCTGGGCGGAGGCCATCCCTATCGCGGACATCACTGCCGAGACGGTTGCGAGTGCTTTCCTATACCACTGGGTAGCCCGTTTCGGTGTGCCCTCCACGATAACAACAGACCGCGGCCGACAATTCGAATCAGCCCTTTTCACTGCCATCAGTCAGCTCATGGGCACCTCACGCATACGCACGACAGCGTACCACCCCATGAGCAACGGCATGGTGGAGCGCTTTCACCGCCAGCTGAAGGCTGCGCTCACGGCAACCGAGGAACACAACTGGGTGGAGGCCCTCCCACTCGTTCTTTTGGGTATAAGGTCCACCTTGAAAGAGGACATTGGCTGCAGCGCCGCTGAGCTGGTCTACGGCACGACACTCAGGCTGCCGGGAGAGCTCTTTGCGCGCGGCTCAGAGGAGGCATCAGTGCTGCCAGATGGCCCGAAGACAAAATCAGTAGTCGGACCCGCTAAAAATCAGTAGATTTTCCGAAAAGTCAGTAGATTAATTAAAAATAAATTTGATGGCAAATTTAATTAATTAGCAGTTCTAGTAATTAATTTCATTGTTTACACTTATTATAGTGAGCAGTTACAAAAATGTTACATAAAATAAATATAATGGACTTTTTTCACGATCGGTAGAGCACCCCCTGGCGGCGAGAGCCATGTTCAGTCGACGCGACAACGTGTGTGTTCCTTCGCTGGTTCCTTCGCACCTGTGGTAGGGTCCCTATTATTCTAGGGACCATACCTGTGGCCTCCGAGAATGCGCGCCGGCAGGTTTCGGAGACTATACGCAACCGAAAATGTTTCGGGTGCTCGCCGCTTGTGGCGCAGTTGAAGTATTTTCGGTGCGCATGCGCAGAAGGTGCCCATGAAACCATCTCTAGGCAGAGAGCACGGTGGCGGAATGTTCGCCTCCAAGATTTGCTGATGCACATTCCAGTGGTCGTTTGCGAGCACTGACTTTGTTTGAAAGAGGTGAATTCAGCAGCTTGAGAGCTCTACAACGAGAACAAGCAGATATGCACGTTATGTCCCTCCTTCCTTATCATGTAATGGCCCGATTATTTTGCTAATAATGCTTCGTTGCTCTTTTACATCAATTTTTTGCAGAGCCTTCGGAGCGCTCAAAAACGACTCTGCGAATGTACCATAAAGCTCTCCTGACAACTAAGAGAATTTATCTCTCTTGCTGCATTAAAAGGTGCAATATGGAACACCAAACCATGTACTTGTGAAATTAATTTATATGTACACCCGAAAACAAAGCAAAGTCAAGAGTACGTATGTTTATCCCAAAAGCACAGATGTTCGTGGCAGCATTACCTTATCAATATTTGTTGCAACATTCACTAGCAATTGAGCGCCGCATTTGAGAAGAACGCTTGGGAAGAATTGTGTGCCCGCAGAAATGCTGCAACACTTCTAGAACTAAAATTGGTCGTTCTAACTGTAAGATTGTTCAGGATTTCAGCTACAATCTAAAGATTCTGAATCCCAAGCCCACCGCAGGCACTATCATCTTCAAATCTGGTTTTCCAGGCTGTTCATATCTTGATGCAGTCGAGATTATGCAGTACTTGATTATTCGAAAATGTATATAGTTAACTACCGTGAGCAATATTGAACCACAAAATGAACGTACATACAAAACTTGATTTAAATGACAGCTGATAAAGTTTATTTTTTGCTATTTTGCTCGCGATACTCTGCGTGAGGAAACCAAATTTTTGAGGCCGTCAGCATAATTTCACCCTTCCTTGTCGGAGTATGCAATGCCACCATCCTCTCGAGAAGGGGGGCGGGTGAATTGATCACGGGCTTGTTTCTTTTGCTAGACACAACGTAATCAAGGAAACCTACGGAAAATGAAGCTAATTAAGATATATTGGACATTACTTATATATGTTTTAGCTGTAGTACAGACAGTGGATGGCAAAGTGACCGCCGCACAATTGATAGAGCATCGGACTCGTAATTGGAAGATGGTATAGGTTCCGTCCCCATTCGTTTCCATTGACGTCAGAATTACTGTGCTACAGTTAAAGGCTACAAATAATGTCTTCTATAACTTCCTTAGCTTCATTGTCTGTTGGTTTCATTACGTTACTGGCTTTATTTTCATTAGGCTATAACATATCCTACAAGGCAGTTTTGCTGCACAAAAAAAAATCATGAACAAAATGGCGCTGAATTTTGTCCTCGCTACACTGCACGTGGACGGGTAGCACCGCCATTGTGCATGAGTTGTTATTGTGCGGGTAAGCTGCCTTGTAGTTATTGTGACTCGTTTGGTGTTCCTAAGAAATGCTTGTCGAGAGGCGTGGACAAGCGTGGCGGGTCTCCCTTTATTTGTTCGCGTACTTGTTTGGCCAGTGAATCAATTAGCTGCTCTGGCAGTACAAACTTTCGTGAATTTCATGTCTTTTCGTTAACTAGCTCCCTCGAAGACCAACCCCGGCTGGTAGCGAGAGCCGTCGACGCGGCGAGAGCTAGGGTTTTTTGGAAGCGAGAGACTACCCCGAAGACGATAACTAAAAAAGTACCGAGCAAAGACATTCATTCTTTCTCTTTTGGCTTGCTAAGCGTCAAGCTTGTCATGTCCCGCGGTAGTTCAGGCACGAACGGTGAAAACCCATTGTCTAATCAGACACCATGCCTTGGGCTGGCTGCATGGGTATCCAGAAAACTCAAGATCGACATGCCAAAACAATTATTCGTTCCCGGTAGCCATGTGATGATCTTGACGCTTTTCCAGCAGCTGTTCTAGAGAACATGATGCTAGAGGCGTAGCTGATCGCACCTCAGACTCGCAAACACACCGCGATTTAGGTGAAACATGGGGCGACGCGTCACAAATGGGGGGAGATGGAGGTTGAGGGGGGGGGGGAAGGTTGAGGCTGAAAGAGATGAAAAGACGCTTTTACGTTACTGGAGAGCGTGCACTGACTACGGGGACAAAAAGAACACGACACAAGCGCTCATTGGGTGCACGTGCGAGGGAGACATGATGCAGGTGCGTTAGCATCTTGTGTGCTCAAGTGTGTGGCTAATGTACTTAAAGGCCAACTCCGGCGATTTTTTGACCGTGTCAGGATAATGGTGCTTTTATGTTCCTCAGACACTCTTGCCACGCGCCCGATAGCTGAAATGCTCAGAAAATTCGAAAATAATTTTTAATAAGCAAAAAGGCGCAATACCGAAACCGAAACCCAACCGAGTGTACTGTCCAAGTATGACGTAGTAGTTTGTTACGAACCGGAAGTCGTGCAAGGCATGCTGGTCCCGCCGGCGCGGAATATCACACGCTCCTCCACAGAGAACAGAAAATCGCACACTAAACCAGCGAAGCGCCGGCCAAACACCGTCAGCTTGTGACCAGCACAATATACGCTGTAGCGGCCAAAGTTAGCGAAGCCATCGGCTGCGTCACTTCCGTCGACCGGCAAACCAACACGTCACACACGCAATGTTGCCAATAATTGTGGGAAGCCGGGTGGGCGTTTGCAGACAATCTTTAAAATTCATTTACAAACAATCAGCGCATGTTTCAAGCTTCAAATTTGGCATAAATGACGGAAATGTGCAAAGGAACGTACACAGGGAATTTCATTGAGATCCATTGACCTCGAAAAACCTCCGGAGTTGGCCTTTAAGTGTCTGTCAATCTTCTAGTCAGGGAAGAAAATTTCGGCAGACGCCGACTGCCCTTGAGAGGGGGGTCGAAAGAGGATGCAGCTGTCGCTACTGAAAGAAAAAAGTGAGAAATCTAGGAACTTCGTAAAAATCCGTAGAATTTTCTTTTTATCCGGGAATCAGTAGGTAGCCAAGAAAATCAGTAGATCTACGGAAAAATCCGTAGGTCTGGCACCACTGGGAGGCATCCATAGCTTGCAGCGACTATGCACTTCGCCTACGCAACGTCATGAGCAAACTGCGCGCGGTACCTCCACGGCCCCCCAGGGTCGCGTGTGGTGCACGTCGACCCACAGCTCACATCGTGCCCATATGTGTTTGTACGACACGACGCGGTTCGGCGACCTTTTCAGCCACCCTATGATGGGCCGTTTCAAGTCCTCCGCCGTGGCAACAAGCAATTCACAATCAAGAGAAACGGCCGTGAGGAGGTCGTGTCGTTGGACCGCATCAAGCCAGCACACATGGACCGTGACGACGCCGTGTTGCCTCCACTAAGGGAATCATCGCCAGGACCCCCCAGCTTCAATGCCAGCCCAAGTCCACGAGGTGCCCTTCCGGCTGACGCACAGTGGGCGGCTATCAAGAGCACCCACTCGCCTGGACCTTTAACTCCGTTCGCCAACTCACTAGGGGGGGAGTGCTGTGGCGGCAGCCAAGCCAAGCCAAGCCGCCAGGCAGCGCCACCCTCCGCTGCTCTCCGGAACCTCCAGAGAACCTGAATAAACAGTTGATGTTTGGGATCCACGCCGCGCGGTCGTGTCTTCTTCTCCCGCGCGTACACGCGTCCCAACAGGAACGTCTATGGCTTCCCTGCAGCGAAGATGGTGGCGAGGCACGAAATGTATGTGTCACAAGTTTCATTTTTGTGGGGAAACGCCCAGACATACCGCGTAGCGTGGTCGATCGCCAAGTGAATAAACTTCTTCGTGGAGCCGTATGCAGAAAATCCACCTATACATAGTTTGCATTGACGTCACCATGGCCGCCATCTTAGGGCCCCCCAGCTGAACCATGACATCAAATTAGTGCCGGTGCCCCTTCCGTTCCTTTATGTTACCCCCCTTGGCGTGGCTCACGAACAGAAGAACGTGGGGAGAACACAAAAGAACGCGGGGACCGTCCTCCTCTGCACTGACGTTAGGGTGGCTAGATGGGGAGGTGTGCTGAGCGCAGCGCGTTTCCCTTGCCAGAGAGGGTCCCTCTGCGCGCCGATGCCGCCAGGGGCGCTGGTGCACGGGGCGCTGCCTGGGACAGCCGCCGCTGTCGCAGATTACCCGTAGGAAGCCTAGCGCTCGGCAGCGCGGCGTCGTATTTTCCAGCTTTCACGTGGTTTTTATTGCTCTATGGTCATGGAGCTTTGAAGTGTGAGGGTAACTCCCTATTAACCGAAGAAGAAAACTGGACGTTGTTGATTCGTTCCTGGCTGCAAGACTGAGTACTGATCGTCGACAGACAGGGAACCCTTGTTCTAAGTACTGGCATGAAAAGAGATGCAAGAAACATTTCGACGCAAGGCATGTCGAAGCGAACGACGTTGGGCTAGTTGGTATTGCGCAGTCAGAAGTAAGCGTCGGCGCGTACAACATGATCTGTTGTTCGCTGGGTTTTTTTTTTTTTTTGCGTAACTCGGATGAATTTCTTTTTAAAAGGGGTCAAACGTAAAAAGGAAGAAAAGAAAGCCAAGTGGGCAAAGACCGGTGTTTTGTAGATACCTTTTTTATTGCAGAGTTCAAATAAACTTGCTTCGTGTACGAATCTGTTTTTTAAACTAATAAATATTCCAACCTGCCGATAAAACGTACACGTGACGTTTTGACCTGCAGCTAGTGAACAGTAATGGGTCCAAGTACGAGAGCAGGCAATCTTCTAGCTATGTTACCACCTATTTAGAAATCTTTTCAGATTTTGACCCAAAATTGATTGTTTTGCGTTTGCCTTTAGGAGGACAGTTTAAAAGGCCTCTACAAAGGTTGAGTAAAAAGCACGGAAGGTAACTATAAGTTAATTAGCAATATTACGCATAATATGGCCATCACGCCAATAGTCATAACTACCAGCTTCCAACCACACAAACAGAAAATGGTTTGGCAGCATTACAACTGTGTACGTAGGCTGTGCAATGAGCTAGGATATTTGCGCTATCATTATTATAAGGTATATTGTAGCCTAAAACGTCGACTTGTTGCAGAAAGTCGTATTTCAATTGAAGTCATCAAAATTTAAAACATCAAAACTTATTCCTCGTTTTCAAATATTCTAGTTCATTTCACAGGCACAGGTAAATGTCTAAGCAAAAGGCATGGTTTCATGAAAAATATTGATATTTTTAACAGCTATGAGCTTTTTCGCAACAAAAACACACTGAAAATCAAGTTTCGAGAAAATCAAGAATTATATTTTTCCAAACATGTAATTTTCAATGTCAGTGTGGTAGCAGAAGGACCATAACTTTTGAACAGAATCAGATAGAGCTTACTTTTTTGTGAACCACAATTCTGAATTTCCGTGCATTTTTAGGTCAAAAGTGAAAACTTACTTTTTTTGAAAAAAAAATCATTATTTTAAAGGGTGGTAACCTACATTAACAATGTCAATAAGCACTAAAAATGACGAATAAGTTGCAGTGATGCATAATTCCAATTAGTGAAACGGCAGGGCGCAAGCGAAAAAAAAAATCTCGCTGCTTAAATGCGGCGTGCGCGAAACTCCGCGAGCAATATTACTTCGGCGCGTTTCGCGCGCGCAGTGCTACTCGGTATGTAGCCTGCTACCGTGATAATGCATGCGAACCATATTTTTCAAATGAGGAGAGGAAGTCTACCCTTCATTAGTGCCATCGCTAAGAAAAGGAAGACGATTAACGCTGCGAAGTGTTGCAAGCAAAAATAGCGCGAGCCATGCATATTCCTCGGACAGGAGCAGAGTCGTCTGCTCAACGCCACGCGCCCCTGCATACAGCGCCCCTTGCGGCATCGGTGCAACTTGGGGACCGGTTTGAGCGGCCGCTTTTCACACCTCCCCATTCTAGCCACCCTACTGACGTTCTCTAATGAGATAAAAAGTCACGGTTGCCGCCATCTTAGAGACCCCAGCGCAGAGAACCTGTCTGTGACGTCACGTGAAAACTATGTATAGTGTCCACTGCTAAAAGATCGAAGGGCTGTTCTGCAGGTGGTAGAGACTCAAGTGATTCGAATCTCTTGATTTTAGGCTTCTTGCAGCGCTGACGTATGTCACAGTGGCGGACGTAGGACGAAACGTCTGTGATGATTTTCGGCCAATAGTAGCATGGTGACGACAACCCCAGAGTTTTCTTTACTCCGACATGTCCGAACTGGCAGTGTGCTTTCTGCAGAAGGCCCAGTCGAAGTTTGTGAGGCACAAACACTTTGCGAATTCCTTTCAGTGGTGTACTTGCAGCGAGGGCGGTCATCCTGGTAAACTTGAAGTTCTGGTAACGAAAGCAGTTGAACCACAGGACTCTGAGAAAATGTGTCTGTTTCGATGTTTTCGCTGCCTTTTTGATGTCGAATGTTGACGTCATACATAGACAGCTTCAGAGACCATTGAAACAGATGGCCCTGGAGATTTTTGATGTTTTTGAGCCATTGTAAGGCAGCGTGATCGGTGACAACAGTGAATGGTGTTCCCTCTGAAGCTGTCATACATAGACAGCTTCAGAGACCATCGAAACAGATGGCCCTGGGGATTTTAAATGTTTTTGAGCCACTGTAAGGCAGCGTGATCGGTGACAACAGTGAATGGTCTTCCATGGAGATATCAGTGCCACTTCTCAACAGCATCAACTATAGCGAGGCATTCAAGCTCTGTGATGCGCGAGTAGCTTGCGCGAATAAGCGACAGCGTGTTCTTTACCATCATGATCTCGTTGCTTCAAGACTGCCGATGCCTACATTAGATGCATTCCAAAAAAGAATGCATGGTTTCTCGCAAGAAAATATTCGTAATATTGGCTCTTCGGTCAGACGATTTTTCATTTCCTCAAAAGCTTGTTCGCATGAGGAATCCCATTCCCATGGTGTGTCCTTCAAATGTTTTGTAAGTGGGTAAACTATGTCACTGAAATGCGGTATAAACTGGCGGTAAACGTTGGTGGTGCCAAGAAAACGCTGCAGCTCTTTCGGAGATTTTGGTCTTGGGAATCGCAATACTGCTTCTATATTGCTTCGTTTTGGCGATACTGTACCGTGCGACACTCTGTGACCCAGATATTCAATAGAATTTTGGGCAAAGTGACACTTTTTCAGTTTCAGTTTTATGTTCTACGTTTTTAGAGCTTGCAATAGAGCTTGTAGGCGCTGTAGGTGCTTAGAAAATGTGTCGGAGAAGACTACGATATCATCAAAGTAATTAACGACATTTTTAAAGTTATGTTTTCTGATCACTGATTTCACAGCTTTTTCGAATGTAGCAGGAGCATTTCTCAAACTGAACAGCATAACAAGCCACTCATAATGGCCGTTTGGCGCGATAAAAGCTGCTTTTTGGGATGTCCTCTGGGTTCATTTTGACATGCCAATAGCCTGAGGTACTAATATCTAATGTAGAAAAATATTTCGATTTTCCCAGGTAGTCCAGCACATCATCTATGCGCGGAATAGGTTGGTAGTTGGGCACAGTGACAGCATTAAGCTGTCGATAATCAATGCATAAACGCGTACGCCCTTCGCCTTTTTTCTCCGCAAGAATGCCAGGAGCTGCCTATGGTGAAAAAGAGGGACGCACTACACCTTGCTTCAGAAGTAAGTCAACTTGCCTGCTGGAGAGCATCGATACAGTGGTCTGTGAATAGGGACGTTGTTGTTTAGGACAATGCGATGTCGTTCATCCGCAATACACCCGAAGTCCATCTGAGACTTTGAGAAAATGTCCTCGTAACTGTGAAGCACCTCTCTCAAAGCAGCGTGTTGCGACGGTGGAAGGTGACTGGAGCGGGGTCGCACCAGCCCTGAAGACACACTTTTGATTTCAAAAGGGGTTGTGCAGAGCTTCGTCATCTTGAAGCAAAGTCATGGTATGCAAGTTCAATGAAAGGTTGAAAAAGGAGGCGTTGTCCAGGCCTAGCAAGAATTCATCTTCATGCCTCGGAGAACTTGTGCTTGGACTGCCCGCTTTATCTTCCCTATTTCCAATTGTATGTGTACACGGCCCAAAGTTTTTGTCGTTGAGATGACTTGTTGTACACTGATGCATGGATCCTTAAGCAATTGCAGCTTGAGTTCTCTGAACACGATGTCATTGATACAGGTAATAGTGGCTCCTGTATCTAGAGTTGCATTCACCAAGTGTCCGTTCACAAGTGCACCAAAATGTATTAGTGCAGCTTTGGGCCGCCCTCTACGTTTCCCTGGCAGTCAGCTAGAGCAGACACCATTTCATGACGAGCGCGCACTCATTGTGCCAGTGAAAGTGATTGGGCAAACCAGCAGATGCACAGTGTCGGCACTCACTGCGAGGGGTGTGCATTGATCCTGCAGGGTTCCATCGTCGCGTTAGATGAGGCTCCCCTTGTATGGTGTACTGGAATGGGGTAGTGTGCCGTCTCGCGCCTGAGACGTGGCTCTTTTTGCGATGACGGCCTAGTCAACAGAGCACACCGTTCTACGGTGGCGCCACCACTCGCTGGAGCTTGGAGTCATTGTATGACAGCGGATAATATACGGCCTCCGAGATGGGCTCGGCTTTCACGGAGGCCTTGTTTAAACTTACACTAATTGGTGCACGAGTGCTTCGCCCTATCTTCGCTGACACTTTGGTTCTGCGGCGTTCTTTTGTGTTGCTGGAAATGGTGAATCTTCGAGACAGCCAGGGGAGCACCGTTGAGAATCTTGCGGACATCAGATACACATTAGCAGACGATCGAAAAACACCCACATCATTCAGCAATGGTCTTTCGCTCTTATTACCATCTGCAGAGTTCATTTATTAATTTCAGCTAGTAAATCTTTCCTTTTATCGCATTATGCAAACACAAGGCTTACATGAGCAAACAACGAAATCTTTTACCGTCTGCACTATGTGCAGACGACGCTGAATACAAGCATTGAAAGCAGACGATTAGAAATGTAGTGCCGTGCACGTACGTTATGATTGTTTCGTTCCCTGACGTTACCCAGCGTGTGAAGAACTTTGAAGCCGCTATGTTACCCCGCATTTTGAGCTCTTCTTTCACGTACGAAGCGACAAAACGTGGCCGTCATGTGGACTTAAGCGAACTCAAGTAAGTGTACTTGTTCACTTCCACAATCGCACTCTGTGTGGGGGGCACGTTTAAGACTTTTCATATTTGTCGGCGCGCGGTTAGTCACATAATGGTATGAAACCTAGAAACAAACAAAACTGTGCGAAAGAATGATGTTTATCGGCCTTAACCAGCACTAGGCCCCGCATGACAAATTCAAAATTCGCGCCATAGGCACACCGTTCGATCGCAGCGCCCTACTGGTGGCGTCATCGCAAAAGCGACCACCACTCTCCCATTGGTTTGCTCCGAAGACGGCACACTATCCCATTCTAGTACACCATACCCCTTGCACGGCCTGCCACTTCAACGAGCGTTGGAAGCATCTCTCTGGACAGTCTTCCGCTTGGAGCGCAGCAGCAAGCCACTTGGCCGGGGTGGCGAGTGTAAATCCAGCAAGGCGCCTTTCGATCTCCTCAGGTACACCGTCAGTCAAGCCTGATACTATGTGAGCGTCCTTCAACTCTGCGAGGCGACCAATGCGCGTCTTCTCTTCGTAATAGTGCCTGATGCACTGTTCTCTTTTGAGTCTGCAGTCTATGAATTGGCGGAATGGGTCACTGACGGGTGCAACAAATCGTGCTATCATGCTTGTTTTGATGCCTTCCCACGAATCTTGGGAGTCGAAAATCTCGGCGAGGTACCAGCAGAATGCCTCACCTTCCAGGTACTCGCTGATGCAGTCAATGCGATCTCGTTCGGACCAGGTAACATTGCTCGCTTTGGTTTCGAAGAGACGCAAACACTTGTCCACAGGGACGTCGTCTTCAGCTCCGGTGTATTTCGGCAGGCTGATCATCTTCTTTGGTGGGCTCATGATACTATTGAGGTAGATCCTGCCGACTTACTGCAACGGATGAGACATGGCGTCAGTCACAACACCAGTTTAATCTAACTCCTAGTCTTCCTTTCCCCCCTTCACCCGTGAACCGTCACATATATATATATATATATATATATATATATATATATATATATATATATATATATATATATATATATATATACACGCACACACACATGCATAGACATATAGGGAACACGACGGCAACCGCGACGGTAAAGAGCCACCAAGAGTGACCACATAATTGCTATCACAGTAAAAAGTATGGGTATCCAAATAATTGATTTTCGAATTCAAATCGAATAATACCTAATCGAATAATTCGATTCGACTTTCAAATAGCTAGTATTCGATGTTTCAAATAAATCGCCAGGACGAATATCCAAAATGCGACAAAGGCCAATGGGGAAACTTCGTAAGGGTGGGGTGGTTAAAACGAACGCTACATGTAGGCCTTTCATTAGATCTTCCACTGATATCTGATTCAAAAGCGAGCCCATGTTTATTTTAAAGGAGATTTGCGCACGTAAAAGATAACACATGGGAAAAATGTCAAGCCTCTCAACTTCGCTTCCAAAACAAAGGTATGGACCTGTTGCGTAGTTCGGGCATGTATGCCGCAAGTGTCGTAAAACATCCTGACTTTGACCAGTGAAACCCTCAGTGATTGGCTTCACATTTGAAAATTTGTTCACACTGTGCAGTTAACACTGCCACACCGCATCACTCGTTCAGAAACTCCCATTGTTCCGGTGCATAGTTAAAACGCTGCTGTGAACCAGTGCTTGAATATTTTTGGGCCCGGAGCACTCATGACGATGAATCACATTACCGTTCTCAGATACGAGCCTTATTACATGACCATGGGGGGAAAAAGAAACTAGCTAACTTCTGTTGGCCGTTAGTAGTGCCACTGCTGACTACGATGGCGGCTCTTCTATCAACATAATGGAAAGAGCATGGAGCTGCACCTTATCCACGTATCGCCAAATTTCTTTGCTATACTTTCCTATCCCTGCTACTGAGGTACACAGTGAGCGCACATGTTCAACAGGAAACACCGCAACGTCACGGCGAGAGAGCCTGCAGCCAGATCATGTGGAACAGCTTGTGTTTCCGTCTTATGATTTGTAGTCTTTTGGTAGCACTCACCGCGTTATTTGCTCAAGGACATGAGGAGATTCCTTTTCTTGGTTCCTGCAATTAATATTTAATAAAATATTTAGTATTCAATATTTGATATTTTTGGTCACTATTCGGTTCGAATTCGATACAAGATGAAATTTCATAATTCGCACACCCCTAATCAAAAGTTAAAAGAAAGAAGCCTTTGTGTACACAGATATGCAAATGATACACACTATTTTAGGCACTGGAGCTGGCTGTCACTAACAGGTGATCACTGTATTAAAAGTCCTACGTAATTAAGCTTTATGAAGCAAGAAAATAACTATATGTAACGCTTTGTTTATAACAAGCAATAACTTTATTTCACAAGTTCTTTTAGCCTTTTTGAAATAACTTCTGCCACAGATGGATGAAGAAAACAGCTGATTATATGTCTTGACGACATTCTATCCCTGCCAGTCGTTTGCTTTTCATCAGAGCAGCACTCCTGTATCAATATGGAGCCACTTCTACTTGCATAGTCTTCCCAGCTGAATTGCGAGACACATTCGAATGGAAGTTGCGTAGCTGGTATTGCACCATGTGGAGTTGCATCCTCTGATTGATGGGACTGCAGAAGTGTCTGCAAGTACACCAGGTTTTGCTCAGGTGATGTTAGCTCCTGCAGAACAAAGACGTATTGGAACCATCACCTAACAGGGCACACAAGCGCTGAATTATTAGCTTAATAATTAATCAACAGACATTTTATGTTAACATCGGGGCTAAGAGTGTTGTAACTTTTAAGAGAAAGCTTTTGATCAGGGTCTATGCCAAAGCAGGAGATTTTTCTTTGCCAACTACAGCACTGATTTAAATTATGTTTGCTGCATTTAAAAGCAAAGTTTAACTCTAGTCGTTATAAATCCATGTGAAATGACTGTCATTTTTTTTAGAAAAGTTCTCGAATCTGCTGCAAAAACAAACCTGGTGTATCAGGTTTACAATTCTGAAGTCTGCAATAAAAACATTGTCACGGTTTCGTCAGATGCACCTACTACTAATACATTTAAGGCAGACTAAATCATTACATCATGCACCACTTTGTAATATACCATTAAACTGCAACAGGACTGGTGTAGGATCATTTTAAACATCAGGGCAGCATTAGTGTTAGAAAATACATGTGTTATGGTGCTCTGGTAGTAACTCTGGATGTACACTTTGCCTGTGTCATGATACGTTTAGGAAAACTAAATTCTGGGATTTCACATTCCAAAACCATGGTATAATTATGAAGCCCACTGTAGTTTGAGGCACGAAAATAACTATTTATAACGAGAGATAACTTTATTTCGAAATTCCCCGATCTGCAGATGGCGGTCAATAGCAAAACACCAGTGGTCAACTGGGACAAACAGTACCAGGGTAGCCAGGTTGGGCTATAAGTAGCCAAATTGGGCTACTTTTTCATGGAGTTCGCGGGATTTTTGGTCATTGGCTACTTTTGGGCTATTACCTGCCTTCACTTCAAACGATTATTTTCCAGTGCCTTTTCTCCTCTTTATTGGCTCTTGTGCCTCAAGGTCGTTGTGAATCATGTGTTTACGTGTATAGGGGGTATGCACTGAGCCTTGATCCGCAAGGGGGAAACACCATCGCCACGCCATTTTGAAGGTCTGCTCGTACGCGCCGTCTTGCTGTCGTGCTTTGGCGTGCAGGGGGTGTTCCAGAGGTCTCTAGACATCCAAGTTACCGTACGGATCTCGGACACAGCGCGTGCAGCGAGTTTTATGTGCATGCGGCGAGCGCACGGACCTCCAAAATGGCGACCACGACGCTAGCGATCCTCGCGGATGACGTCGAGTGCATACCCCCTATAGTTCTCTTTCATTCATTCTTTCTACTATCCTTTCCCTGTAATCTTGCCTTCTTTAGGTATCAGCAGCCTTCACCAGACAGTTGCGGAATTCATTCCTTTTCTTTCAAAGCGAAGCTTCCCTTGCTGGTTTGGCGTGGCTGCTGAGTCGTTCATTCTCACGGTGGATAAATTTATGGATTGCAATCGAAGTGCAAATGAAAGCACACGCGAAGTGCTTAGTAAGCCTTGTAAAATTTTTCATTGCTATGCCTGCAATCACCAAACTCTACGCATAACCATTGGTTCTAAAAGATATAACTTACCGCTTTACTTTTGTTTCGCTTAATATAAGTGTTGGATGTGGTGCGCATCATTTAGCTTCAGTTATTCGCTTTAGGTAATAAACAAGCGATTCGTCTCTTTCATGGAATCCCCCCTTTCCTTTAGCAACGATCCTGGTATTGTGGCCTCACTTCACAGAAGAGAAATAAATTAACTCGCTGGGCCCTTAATAAAGTTGATTAACTATCTCCAAAGAGCAGCAACAAAATACAAATGCTAGCAAGCAAAGCGTCATATCACTTCCATTTCTGCTATCTGCAGCACGCATGCGCTCTTACATTGAGGAGCAGCAGGAGACATGCATGTCGTGTGGGTACTATGGGTTATAGCTTACCACGAGATGTCTTGCTTGTTTTAATCTGGCTTTTATTAGTTAAAGGACCCCCGACACCAAATTTAGAAACTCGAGATGCTTGTGTTGTTTGAGACTCCTGAGACTCGCATGCGGGGGGCACTTCTGACCGATTATTATGGGCGAGCGTTGCCTGTAAGATATTTTAATTTGGTTTTGAAGTAAAGGTCAGTGCTCGTCCGAGTATTCAAGCGCAATCGACATTTTCTGTGGTTTGACGTAGACAGAGGCTTCCCTCGTGACGTTGCAGAGGTCAAGCAAGTATTGTCGATGTCGGAGAACATTTTCGGGGCGCGCACAATACCCCGACTGGCACCCGGCGAGGACTATTGTTCGTCACCCCTCTCGCTTTGTTATCCGGTTGCTCTCAAGGTGGTTTTGGCTGCTTACGCCAGGAATGCTTTTCTTTTTCCTGAGGGGGGACACGCTCAAAGCACCCACATCGTTTCATTCTTCACCCCCGCGGGTGAAAATGGCGCGTTCAGCGGCACCGAAGCTTGAGCATGTAGTCTCAGGTGCTGCCCCGCTGTGGGGCGCTAGTTTCTTATGGTATTTAGGCGGGCATTTCGAACTGCAGCAAAATCGTTTTGAATTAACAACGCTAGCATTAATTATACGATGCGTTAGAGCATTTACGATTCAATTTCGGCATTACCAGATGCAAAGCTACAAATTACTGTAAAAAAGTCGTAAACAAAACTTTTGCTGTCAGGGGTCCTTTAATCTAGCTTCATTTCATTGTTTTGTTCACTTATAAATGCTCTCTGTATAAAAATAATAAACAGAAACCTTTTTCTATAATTAATTCTTTTTGGCTATTTAGGGCTATTTTTTATTCATTACATATGGCTACTTTTGGGCTATTTATGGGCCTGAATTTGGCAGGTCGCTGTCTGAGTACCTGGCAACCCTGAACAGTACACGTACGAGCTGGATGGCACAAAAGTGGTCAAGTTTCTTATCACCGCAGGCAAGAAACAGATCAGTGCTTGCCTCGTTGATGTTCACCCAGTGCTCAGTTTCATCTTCGTAGCATGGTATTAGTCCAGTGGCAAGGGTCCGTGTGACTGCCTCAAGGAGCTGGGAGTCCTTGTCTTTGTTCTGCAAACAGGCGAGCATCTTTAGTTGCCAAGGCACGGTACAACTCAAGACACGTCATACCACAGGAATCCAAGAATTGATGCTGAGTGCAGCCGTGAGACAAGAAACATAATGCCACCAGTGGTGTGGAACAAGGAGGACATCTCCAGGCTCTAGCACCACATGGTAAGGTCTTGCCGACTGGAACAGAAGATCTAATTACACACATTGCGGGATTACTGCTATGTGTGTGCCTACTTGCAGTTCTGGAAATGTCACAAAGTTAACTTCTTTGAAGTTGACCATGCTGAATATGCTGGACTCCTCAAACGGTATTCTGGTTGGATACAGATAGCTTCCATCCTTTGGTGGAAACATAGTCCACGACTTCCTGTAAAATGTAAACACCTACATAGTAACAGAGTTGAAATGTGTAGTCAAAAGTAACTAGATAGTGGACTTTTTTGACACTCATCCCACAAGCGTCCACTAGACAGAAGTTAATGCTCTTGGTATTGCCAAATTACGTGAATGTTCCCATACTCTGAGAAAAAGTGGGAATTTGTAAAATGCTACACATGCAAAAACCAATCGCAAAGGCACAATGGTATGAATAGAGTTAATTTAAAAGCGTTATTTCATTTTAACCCTTTGTGCGGCAGTGGGACACATGCGTCCCACTTTTTCGTCTACAGAAAAAAATTTCTCCCACATCACCCATTGCAATTAGCGCAACATTAAGTCACTCATATCTTACCTAAGTCTTCGCAATCTCGAAAAAAAAATTTTACCACGCTTTCGAAGGGCGGATGTAGTGTTACAATACCGTTGAATTTCGGTAAATTTTTTGTGATCGCTTCTGAATTTTCCTTTTCTTGAGATACATAGAACCTACCAATCAAAATGCTGGATAATATCCCCCCTTTTCTAGTTTTTGAGAGAGACGATCTTAGCTTCCAGTCATCACGTGTTTTTGTAAATTTGCGAAATAACTTGGCCAATAAATGCATTGGAACAATCCCCTTCAAAATTATCCCGCTAATCGCGCAGCGCAATTGCGGATATTAATGCGTGGAAATATTTTTCTGGATATTATATACCTCTTGAAATCTAGCCACATGTTCAGGGATAACATCTGTACTCGAAAATTTCAACAGCAAAAGCTACGACAGCAAAATGGACAAAAAAAGTGTTTGGCGCATGCGGTGAAGTAACCTTTACAGGGACATACCACAGCGCTTTGAAGGCTCAGGAGACGCAACTGCAGGCGGCATTCTCCTGCTCAAATGAGGTCCGCACAACTTTTCTCTCCACAACTTTAGAAGTGCTACTCTGTGCCACTTGCTTCGGCAGTTTCATCCAAAAATTCCCGTTGATGCAATCGCGAGATGGTGCCTTCATGAGGCAGTGGGACAGTGTTTTCCCACTTTTTGAAAACACTCTCATGAGTCAGTGGGACATATATGTCCCACTTTTTTTCAGTAAACTACTGGCTTTATTTTGATGAAATTTGTTTCATACTATTTCTTTCTAGTTTATATCAATAAAGCGCAGCCGGTTTTTATATTACCATGTCAAATATATAGGACGACCGACAAAGGGTTAATTAGGCTATGCTCGCGTATTGTAAACAATACACAAGCATTGATGTCACAGGCATACATAAGTACCAGTATTAAATTTGCGAAAATGCTATTAACATGCAAAAAGATACAATTCAAAAATCGCCACATCTAAATGACTAAAATGCAAAAGCTGCATAAGATCAACAATGTTAAGCTTACGAATTTCGCTTAAAGGGGCCCTGCGACACTTTTCCAAGTAACCATTGAATGGCTTCACTAAAAGAGTTTAGTCACAAATCGACCGCCGCAAGAACTTTTAGAATCCATCAACTACGAGCGGAGTTGCAGAGATTTGTCACACGCTTGCTGGAACCTAAGCAGGGAGGGATGGCACGGGGGAAAGAAGTTGTGTCACGTACAAGTCATGATCTTGAGCACCTTTCCTTTTTCTTTGAACGCACGGCTAACCTTCAATGAGATCGTGAGCTCGCACGAGGCAGCCTCCCGCGGCGAGCGCAGTAACTATGCAGCCCACGATGCTGACATCAGCCAATGAAGGTATACTACCAGTGAAAGAGGACGACACACTGCGCTGTGTGTCATCCTCTTTCTTGTCCGTGTGTCCTTCGCGCCAATGGCCGTGAGTTTAGGTATATGGCGCGGCAATTTCAGTATATGCCATCATTTGTAGAGAGCAGCAGATGCAATCTTTAGCCGACTTTGAGAATTAATTCCGAGTTTGAGGCCACATGCTGTGCTATAATGCTTGGCTTGCATGTTCTCTGGAGCCTCGAATACTGATTGCCAGTGTTTTCTGACCATGCTAAAAAAGTGTCGCGGATCCCCAAAGGGACACAAAAGGCAAATAATGAGGTGACTTGGATTGTTAAAATAGCATTCCAGAAACCTCGTAGTGGTTGTTTCATGCCAAGGAAACACTTAGTTTGAGAGGAAATCACGTTTTAGTGGTCTGCATACCGTCAGAGCAGTTCAGACCGCCAAGAATGGTCCTCTGGCATAGCCATGCCCGCCCTTTACTCGCTTGACTGCCCAACAGCTGGTGCTGTGGTCCAACAGAGCATAAAACCCCTCTACGTTCCGTCGATAGAAAGGCTTTAACGGAGCAAGAGGTTTTAGCAGAACACAGCCTGGCGAAAACAGAACTTGCGTTGTTCTCAAGAAGTTTTTTGCATCAGTCAGACTGGAACGCACTAATTACATTTTCTTCCATCTTGTAATGCACTGAAATGATCTTTTCTGTCATGGGTAGTTTGAGCACTGGCGAGTAATTGCACTGAGGCCCTTCTACATTATTGGGCTTGTGTTCCAGATTGTCCGACTAGTAGTGCAAATTGTGCCCTACATTTACCGAAGTTTCTTAATTGTTAAAGGCCTGCTGTGAATAATATTGATGTTTTAGACGTTCTCAAGCATTGACCTTTCACTCTGACATAAACTGTTGTTTGCCTTTAGTGTCTCTTTCACTCTTTTCAAGTAATGGTGAACAGGTCATGTGCACAGGTCAACACCATGCCTACCTGACTGTCTTAAATGGGCCATGCAACACTTTTCCAAGTAATTATCAGAAGACCTCACTATCAGAGCCTCACGAATTGATTGCCACAATAATTTTCCCAGTCCGTAAGGAGCAAGCGGGGTTACAGGAGTTTATCACAAGCTTTAAGCACTTTCTCTTTCCTCTTGTACCGCTGGAAGCTACACAGGAAGGGGAAGGAACAAGAAGCTACCATGTTAGGGTACAGTGCGAGAACGACGACGATGGAAGAGAACAGACGGGACACGGATGAGCACCGACTCGCAACTGAGAAGATTTATTTGAAGAATACATGAACATAAAAAAGAAGAAAAAGAAAGTATCAACATTGCACAGAAGTGTTAAAAATGAATGGAAAAAGTAACATAGCATAGGGTATCACCCAATGGCAAACGTCAGCCATTTGGTTAATGTGGAATGCCTCTATCACTTCTCTAGTTATCTGGGAACTATGCTTTGACAATATCTCTGAATTGGCAAAAACACTTCCAACTAGCCCAACTGTCAATACTATTGCAAGAAGCTATGTCAGCACACATCATGACCTAGAACACTTCCTTTTAGGGGCGAAGCTCCTTAGGGTGTGGGTCTGTCCCTCCTCTGTAGTAGTAGTAGTAGTAGTAGTAGTAGTAGTAGTAGTAGTAGTAGTAGTAGTAGTAGTAGTAGTCATAGTAGTAGTGGTAGTGGTAGGTAGGTAGGTAGGTAGGTAGGTAGGTAGGTAGGTAGGTAGGTAGGTAGCCACATGTAGTGGAATGTACCTAGTCCACGTGATAAAGATGACGATGACGCAGTATAGTGGAATGTACCCACTACACGTGATAACGATGAAGTATAAGCGCGTTCCAGTATAGTGGATTGTACCCTCTACACGTGATAACGATGACGCTGATGACCATAAGTGCGTTCCAGACCACACATTCTCTTTCTGCCATGGATGAAAACGATCGAGCTCGCCCACTCATCATCATTCACTTCGTGGATATGGCATGATTTTTTTTCTTTCTTTTTTTTTCCTTAAATGCACTGGCTCACTTTCGGCGTGATCATGAGCACACTGGTGGAATTCTATAGCGAGTAATTCAAGCACTACAGAGTACACTGCCAGCACACGGCAGCACCCCGTGGCAGCTGCGGTAACTATTATAGAGCAAATGAATGCTCAAATCAGGCAACACCTGTCTCTCTCTGCCTATACCGTAGCCGGTCAGTTATTCACGGATTTTGCCAAGAAAAGAAGGAGCCATTTCTAGCTGTCTCTAAAACGTAATTGTAAATTCTTTGCCACGTACAATGCTGTCATATTTGGCTCGCACGTTCACAGCTATTCATCGCTGCTACTCATTGGCAGCATTTTCTCACCACTTTCGAAAAGTGTTGCAGGGCCTCTTTAAGTAGGTGGACATGCATGTTTTTCACTATACAACAGATGGACTTCACAACAGTAGTACCAGATGGCACAGCATGTCATGGGCGTTGGCAGGAGCTTGTCTTGATTTGGGGGGGGGGGGGGGGGGGGTGCACACCAGCTGCATCATGGCAATAATCGTTGGCATGCCTTGCTGTAAACCGAGTGAATAAGCAATGCAAAAGATGAAAGGGGAGGAAGAACAGAAAGCCAATGACAGTTCAGAATGCAGTCACATGGCGTGGAATTTTGGTTTCTTCCAATGCCACCAGATGGCCGTACTTACCACACTAATCAGGGGAACATTTTCTCAGCAGAACTGGCATACACATTGAACTCCTTTGACAAATAGACACATTACTGGTGCTAACCTACATTACCACATCGTGTCCACCTTTCGTTTCTCACTGTTTCCAGTCTTTTCTAAGTATTGAAGAACTGAAATTTGCACGATCGTTCATTCTGAGTTCTCTGAACTCCTGAATATTGCTTATGCACTGTTCATCCTTTTGTTTTCCAGCTGAGCTTTTTTCTCTCCAAGTTTTCTTAGTGGCCACCCACAGATGGCACTTATAATGTCGGCTAGTAATTCGCTCACATAAACGAAACATACATGCCATGCGCTTTCCTGTCACTACACAACCTGAGACTATGTGATCAGCAATCACACTAGACTATATCAGGGGTCGGGAACCTATGGCCCGCGAGGAAATATTATGCGGCACCCGGCATGAGGTCAAACCCCCCTCTTTTTCTCGTATCACTACATATTCCCAAGAGCTGCAGGAATGTACAAGTAAGATCGGCAATGAACTGATACATACATGCTAGACGGATTTTAAAAGAAGATTTCAGGAGTCACATGAAGATGGACGTGCTCAAGCATAAATGCCGCAAGCGTGCTGCGCCTGTGATATCGCAAGCGCTCATTAAACCTCTACCCCCCCCCCCCGGTGGCGCCGCGGCGGTGGTCCGGGATACCAGCTGTCACGGCGGTTTCGGAACATGTGGCAGGCCGTACCCGTGTGCTTTTTCATCCAGCGGCCATGGTTATGGCAACTTCATCGAATAGCACCGGTGCGTACCAGGGCATCCCGATTAGATTTGTCAAAGATGGCAATATACAAGAGAGAGGCTGTGGACAAGTGCTCACTATCAACTGCTCATTGTGAAAGAGCTACAAGAATACAGCTTATCAGAAGTATGAAACACAATCAAAGCCTAGACATACCCTTTTGTCATGAAGATGTGAGCTTTGATTTTGACAATGTTCCGATTTGCGTGTGCACTAAATTGGTTGCACTATCCATGTAGGCATATGCCAGTGACAGCTCAAGCTAGGGTTCCTTTATTCCCCTCTATTGTGCTATGCTCCCAGTGATACTCATGCATTGCTCTTAGTTCTGTGTTCAAATTGGGTGCACTGATTTGTTGCACAATTTCGCTTGCCCCCACATTTCTACCGCCATGCAGTACTCTCAATGAGGCCCTTTGGGGTTAAGCAAATAACATATGTTTGTCATCATAGTGGACTTATTGCATTTTTTGTCAATATTTTTTTTCCTGAACAAGGTCACCCTTTTATACATAGCTTGCACATGACATCATGGATGCAGCTTCTGAAAGTACTGTTACTCCATGATAGCCCCCCACCCCACCATAGTGGTTATGGTGCTGGATTGTTGAACCGAAGGTAGCGGAATTAAATCCCGACCGTGGCGGCCACATTTTGACGAAAGTGAAATGCTTGTCGCCTGTGTACTTAGATTTAGGTGCATGTTAGAGAGCACGAGATTTTCAAAATTTCCAGAGACCTCCACACGGCATCCCTCATAATCATAGCATGGTTTTGGGACATAAAACCCCAGCAATTATTACTCCACAATGGCAACATTGGTGAGTTGCAGTTAACCTGCTTCAATGTGATAACGACGTCACAGGAATGCCTCTGGGCGTGAATAACAAAAGAACCAGCAGGTGAATGTTTCGATAATGTGACATTGCAAGTTTTGCATCCCTCCATGCTGGTGCTCCAACAGGGCCGTTTCAGTGACGTCAATGCAAGTCGTACAGTCTACAGTTGTTTGTGTGCACTACACTGTTGCATTTGTTGCTGGCCTAGAAGAAGCCATGAAAATCATCTTACTTGCCAATTAACTGAGCGACCAAATTATAGCCATAGGTGTCTTGATGACAGGGAGTGTCTGAATCCTCACTTCCAAGCCACAATGTGCTGTCAGCACCTTTGCGGCCAGGGAAACCAAACGAAGCCCAGTCCACGGACTGGAATAGAAAAGAAAAGATAACAGGCCTGTGCTCAAAAGACTGTGTTTAGGCACACTGCCTAAGCAGAGTCTAGTATGGAAAAGTTACCTCTAGCACACTGGGCAGATCTCTGAACACATCGTGCATATAATTGTAGCTTGAATATGCGAAATGGCTTGAGCTGTCGACAGTAGCCAGCTCGTTTCGTTTGTCAGTGTGCCCGGAAATCCATTGCGAGAACTGTTCTATTGTGGCAGTTGAACGCGTACCTTCCGTTTCCCACCGAGGGGCTCCTGCGAAAACGTGAAGGAAACTTTATTCTCAAAGTCACGGCCACAGCTACGATGTACTGTAAATGGGGGGCTATGAAGCTGCTCTGAACTTTTGCGCTCAGAGTGAAATTAACGCGCTATTAAGCACCCGTTTCTGTCTCTACTTCTCATTACAAGAGAACAGGAAACAACATGACAGAACTCAAGTGGTTGACGGTACGGTGCTGAAAAGAAAACGTAGTCACAAAGTTACGTCCAGAGTGTGAAGAAATAAATCCAAAATATAAGAGCCATCCCATTTGAAGCAGAGCAGTACCTGCAGCAGATTTAAGTCCAACTCTGAACTTCAGAGGCACATTTTGAGTTTTGGAGGCCCAGTCTGCCAGAGTCCAAGTCGAGCACTCCCACGAAGACAGCGCATGCCTGAAGACGACCGGTTGTTTACAATCTTCCAGGCGGGTTTCTTGCGGCATTGCTATTTCTGACATGACTGCGAGCAGTGTTGCTTCACACCAACGCAGCGTAAACATAAAGACCCTTGCGTCAACAAGCCGGCATGCGTCAGAACAGGCAGCCAAGGCAGCTCCGAGCGTGTGCTCCTCCCATCCTCCACAACCGTTCTGCAACCATGTTTGAATCCATGTTTGTCGTGTTAGCACGGACAAAAGGAAGCAACGCAGAAAAGGGTCGCTGCGGTCAGTGTCTGAGAGCCATGCGGTAAAATTCGAGAGAAAGGAAATCGGCGCTTCTAGAGACCACAACCTACTGTACACCTGACCTGCCCAACTGTCCCCTCTCCGGCGCCAGCGTTCTAGTTCATACCTTCTGCCGCTAGGAACGTAACCTACAAACGGCGTGGCGCTAGTCAGCAACTGTTCGCTGACATCAACTTCAGCGCACAGAGCGCTCATATTGTGTAATTATTATTATAAATGCATAATACTTCGAAAATAAATGTACTAGAAGTGATTCAGAAATTATTTGCATTTCAATGGCCGCCACCACACAGGCCATCCGTTGGTCCCATAGAGTTTTCTAAAATTAACTAGAGGGGACTCTGGCGCTGCGATCGTTCAGCCACCGGGCGGCCGTCGTAGCCATAGAGTTTCCTATAAATACACTAGAGGGAACTGTCGATGGGAGCTGCAACACACGGCGCTTCAGCCATAGAGTACTAGAATGTTTCGACCGGCGGCGGCGTGGGGGGTCGATCCGAGTCGGCGGCGGCGGCGTCGTCGGATCGTCGGCGCACGCCGGGTATATCATCGGCGGCGGCGCACGGCCACTTTTCGTCGGCGGCGGCGGCGGCGCCGGCGGCTAGGAAACCGAAACTACAAGTTTCAAAAAGCTATTTTACTGCATTTACTGCATCTTCTTTGTTTAATTAGCTGAAATTCAGGGCTTTTAACACTGAGGGCTGAGAGAACAGCATAGATATGTACTAGAAGTCAGAGAACTGGCAAACGTTTCTTAAATATTTTGTTTTTCGGCGTGCATATAGAAAAAAAAAAAAAGAATGGGTGAGAGGGCACTTATCTCAAATTATATACAGTGTATTAATAATTTCTGAGGTTTCACGTACCGTGACCACGATATGAACATGAAACACGCCGCAGTGGACTACTCCGGAAGTTGCGTGCACGGTTCTTTGACGTGCAGACATCATTTAGCGTCCGTCAAAATGCGAGCACCGCGGCCGGGATCTAACACGCGTCTATCGGGTCAGCATCAGAGACCGTGTGTAACCGTGTCACCGCGGCACGTGGCAATGTTGAATGTGTGTTTATTTGTTCCATAAATGTGCAGCACAGCTTTTCTTTTTTGTACCGTGGTTGTATATGTGTTTTACAAGATTCATGGCGGTAAGCTGTTGGCACATAATTTGAAAGAACGACGAACCCAGCCTTGAAGGATGCGTGCGCAACACGTGAACATTTCACGAACACGCAAGCTGCGACTATGTAGTCAAGAGTTCGACGAAAGTTCGTCTGGTCAGGTATCATGATGAGGATGTTGCACTGACCAAGTCAAGGTGAAAAACACAGAGACGTTTCGGAACCCATACGGGTTACTTGTTCACACTAAACAGGCAAGAGCCGGTATACCTTAATTACATTTCTCTAAAGTAGGTTAAACCTCTTTTCGTGATAACGATATGGAAGGTACACGATCATGACCATGTTTTTTTTTTTTTCGCTTGATATGCTTCAATCAGTTCCCTCGTATTTCGTGGCTGGGTATCGTTTATTATACAATTAAAATAATGGTAATTATTAAAATAATTCAAATATATAATTAAATGATATATCATAAATTAAAATGTAATTAATTAATATCATTATTTAATTAAAAACGGATGACCAATCTCACACTGCAATGAGCAGGCATGTCTCCTCCCCCTCATGCGGCGGACGTTTCATGTTCTTTCAGCGCCCCGGCGAGGAAACGGCATGCGATACATGTCGTTTGTGATTCATTCGGTGAATCTATTGACATGGCGAGTACTGCAAATGCTCCTTGATTTCTGGTTTTCAATGCTTGCACAAAATCGTGACAGCCTGACATCGCTGAAAACGTGGCAACTTCCACTCGCCTACTGTCCTCACTTTCACGGGCACCTGACATACCATGTTTCTTTTTTAACTTGTTGTAAAGGCACCTGGGGAGCCTTAACACCAAGTCTCCCCAGGTGCCACCTAATCCAGTCCCTGCACATGATGTTGTAAATATGCGTGACCCCCCCAAAAATGACTGCCAATCGAGGCAGTGACGTCCGTTCTACGCCCGCACCTAGAGTGCCTCGATGTCCTCCTCGCCCGAGGAGGAAATCGGGCGAGGAGGAAAACGAGGCACTCTACCCGCACCTAAAGTTCCAGCAGTGTCATTTGCTTCGCCGATAGTGTGGACACTGTGGTGCATTGTAGCTTGAACAATGGGCGCCGTCAACAAAAGCCGTATCCACGGTGATTTCTCTGACACCGTGACTCCAACCCACAGCCGGACTGGAGGAGCGGCACGCGCGCACTCTCTGCCGCTCCTCCAGTCCGGCCGTGTCCAACCAGCAGCGTGATTTTAAAAATGTTTCCTCTGAGCAGCGTTTCTCTCCCCCTTCTTTCACTTTTTTTTTGGCATCTGCGAAAACAGAGCTAATTGCGAAGGCCATGAACCACCTGTCTTCGGCGCAACTTCTTTCTAGAAAGGGTCCTAAGAGGAAAAGAAAAGGGGGGTTTTCTGAAAAGTACTTTTACTTTTGCCAGTGTTAGGAGGGATTTTCCTACTTTTTTAGAGAAGCAGAGTAGCTGTGTACGCACACCAGTGGTGTAGCCAAGGGAGGGGGGGGGGGAGGTGGGGTTCAAACCCCCCCCCCCAAATTTTTCAATTTTGCTTGCGTATATATGCACGCACACATACAAACGCACGCACGAACATACATAAAGTATGGTTGAACCCCCCCCCCCCCCCTCCTGAAAAAATTTCTGGCTCCGCCACTGACGCACACGTGTACTGCGTGTCGAAGGAACGCCTCTAGAACCACTGACATAGGCGTGCGCAGGGTACCCCTTCAGGGGGGGGGGGCAGGAGGGGCGAAGGTTCATCGCAGCGCCCCCCCCTCCCTATTAAGCCAATGTATGGGGCAGAATTCGCGCCCCCCTCTCTTAGGTGGCTAGGGGGGGCGGCCGCCCCCCTCTGCCCCCCCTCGTGCGCACGCCTATGACCACTGATATATCTCTACCGAGTCGAATGCTTATGTATGTCATATAGATTTTTTTTATTCGGCAGTTTTCTCAGTTATTCGATTACTCGTATGCAGGTGATCTATGGTAAAACACTATCCTAAATGCAGCTTCTTCTCTAGGTACGTTAAAGGGACCCTGAAACGGTTATTTGAAGCTTTGTCAGCGTTTAGACTAGAGCATCATCGAACCATTGGCACCACAAATTTAGCGGCACGCCGTGTACCAAGGCGGCTACGGACAATTATATCATACCCTCCTTCTCACCCCTGCCTTGCCTCCTCAACTCATGAGACACGCTGGCATCGCTGGCGATCGCAGAGCTCACGTGAGCACACTGGACGATTTGAGCTTCGCCCAGTGATCACCTCCGAGATTGCACGCCGACAGGTTGCGTGCATCTCGGAGACCATAGCCGAGTGCGCCCGGCAGCACGCACGCCGTCTGGCAACAGACACAGTTGATATCTTCTCCGACAGGTGCCGCCACCCTGCCAGCCAATTTTTGTGCGCGCACACCGCAGCCCCAGTGACGTCGCCAGCAGCCCCAATGACGTCGTGCCCACACTGCATGTCGTACTCGCAAGGGGCGGTTGAAAACGCGTTGGGCTGACCGCAGTGATCTGCAGCGATTCGCAGCTTTATAGCGTTGTAATAAATTACACACTGTAAGCAGAGAGCTTAAAGGGTCCCTGAAACGGTTATTTGAAGCTTTGTCAGCGTTTAGACTAGAGCATCATCGAACCATTGGCACCACAAATTTAGCGGCACGCCGTGTACCAAGGCGGCTACGGACAATTATATCATACCCTCCTTCTCACCCCTGCCTTGCCTCCTCAACTCATGAGACACGCTGGCATCGCTGGCGATCGCAGAGCTCACGTGAGCACACTCGACGATTTGAGCTTCGCCCAGTGATCACCTCCGAGATTGCACGCCGACAGGTTGCGTGCATCTCGGAGACCATAGCCCAGTGCGCCCGGCAGCACGCACGCCGTCTGGCAACAGACACAGTTGATATCTTCTCCGACAGGTGCCGCCACCCTGCCAGCCAATTTTTGTGCGCGCACACCGCAGCCCCAGTGACGTCGCCAGCAGCCCCAATGACGTCGTGCCCACACTGCATGTCGTACTCGTCGGGGCGGTTGAAAACGCGTTGGGCTGAGCCGCAGTGATCTGCAGCGATTCGCAGCTTTATAGCGTTGTAATAAATTACACAGTGTAAGCAGAGAGCTTAAATTAGTCTGTAAATGAGCCTTAGGTCTTGGTCTACTGGCCCAATGTGTTTGTACAAAATCGTCAAAACCGTTTCAGGGTCCCTTTAAAGTGAAGTGTGGCGCTTATCTTATTCGAAATTCAAATGATCTTCCTTAATTTCCTGTACAACATGCTGAAAGGAGGTTGATCGTTCTCGTGGGCGAAAGGTGCAACACATCTTTCGTTCACGTCGCGCGTTGATGAAGACCTTTCGTGCATGATGGGAAAATATCGGGAGAAGAGGAAGGATGGGAGGGGGGTTGTTACGCCCGCATGACCATAATTATGATTATCTTTAGCGATCTGCTTAAGAAGAAACCAACGGAAAACACGGAGACAGCGTAGGAAGCAACCAGGACAAGTGTTGGACTTACAACTAAATGTTTATTAAAGAAACCCCACGCACAGGAACCAGCAGCAGATGCGTAAATAGGCTGTTGGGACGCGTGTACGCGCGGGAGAAGACACGACCGCGCGGCGTGGATCCCAAACATCGACTATTTATTCAGGTTCTCTGGAGGTTCCGGAGAGCAGCGGAGGGTGGCGCTGCCTGGCGGCTTGGCTTGGCTTGGCTGCCGCCACAGCACTCCCCCCTAGTGAGTTGCCGAACGGAGTTAAAGGTCCAGGCGAGTGGGTGCTCTTGATAGCCGCCCACTGTGCGTCAGCCGGGAGGGCACCTCGTGGACTTGGGCTGGCATTGAAGCTGGGGGGTCCTGGCGATGATTCCCTTAGTGGAGGCAACACGGCTTCGTCACGGTCCATGTGTGCTGGCTTGATGCGGTCCAACGACACGACCTCCTCACGGCCGTTTCTCTTGATTGTGAATTGCTTGTTGCCACGGCGGAGGACATGAAACGGCCCATCATAGGGTGGCTGAAGAGGTCGCCGAACCGCGTCGTGTCGTACAAACACATATGGGCACGATGTGAGCTGTGGGTCGACGTGCACCACACGCGACCCTGGGGGCCGTGGAGGTACCGCGCGCAGTTTGTTCATGACGTTGCGTAGGCGAAGTGCATAGTCGCTGCAAGCTATGGATGCCTCCTCTGAGCCGCGCGCAAAGAGCTCTCCCGGCAGCCTGAGTGTCGTGCCGTAGACCAGCTCAGCGGCGCTGCAGCCAATGTCCTCTTTCAAGGTGGACCTTATACCCAAAAGAACGAGTGGGAGGGCCTCCACCCAGTTGTGTTCCTCGGTTGCCGTGAGCGCAGCCTTCAGCTGGCGGTGAAAGCGCTCCACCATGCCGTTGCTCATGGGGTGGTACGCTGTCGTGCGTATGCGTGAGGTGCCCATGAGCTGACTGATGGCAGTGAAAAGGGCTGATTCGAATTGTCGGCCGCGGTCTGTTGTTATCGTGGAGGGCACACCGAAACGGGCTACCCAGTGGTACAGGAAAGCACTCGCAACCGTCTCGGCAGTGATGTCCGCGATAGGGATGGCCTCCGCCCAGCGGGTGAACCTGTCGACACAGGTCAGCAGGTAGGCCTTTCCGTGGCAGGGTGGCAGTGGGCCGACGATGTCCAGGTGGACATGATCAAAGCGAGAATCCGGAGTGGGGAGTGTTCCCAGTGCTGTCGAGGTATGGCGTTGTATCTTAGAGCGCTGGCAAGCTACACATTCGCGTGCCCAGCGTCGGACGTCCCGATTTACGCCCGGCCAGACAAATCTTGCCGTCACCAGTCTTTGGGTGGCTCTAATCCCCGGATGAGACAGTCTGTGCAAGGACTCGAACACATGGCGACGGAGGCTCGCGGGCACGAACGGGCGAGTTCTACTGACGCTTGTGTCACAGCAAACCTTGTCCTCGGATCCGGGAACCGGGATCCACTCAAGATTCAGGGCAGTGGTCGCGGTCAACAGGTGTTTCAGTTCGTCATCTTCACGTTGAGCGGCTGCCAAAGCCGGAAGATCAACCTGTAGTGTGGGCATGATGGCGTTCACAGGATTGCGTGAGAGGGCGTCCGCTACCTCGTTGTCGCCGCCTTTGACGTGGCGGATATCAGTCGTGAACTCTGATATATAGGACATTTGGCGCCGTTCACGTGCTGTGTGCGTTCCACCGTCGGAGCTTAGCGAGCGCAATGCATAAGTAAGCGGCTTGTGGTCGGTGAGGACGAAAAACTCTACACCTTCCAGGAAATGGCGAAAATGTCGTATGGCAGCGTACACGGCCAGCAGTTCTCTCCCGAAGGTGCTGTAGCGGCGCTCGGTAGGTGTTAGCTTCCTCGAAAAGAAGGAAATCGGGCGCCAGATTCCCCCAACGAGCTGCTGTAATACAGCCCCAACGGCTGTATCGGAGGCATCCACCATTACGCTCTGCGGGACACCGGACCTGGGGTATTCAAGCAGTGCGGCGTTTGCCAAAGCGTCCTTGACCTCGCAGAAGGCTTCTTTTGCTTCTTGAGACCAGGAGAGGGTGTCCGAGCCATTTCGTGAAGTGGCCAGCAGGTCGTGAAGAGGTTGAAGGATATGGGGGGCAGCGGGGAATGAAACGGCGGTAGAAGTTTACCAAACCCAGAAATTCCCGAAGCTGGCGCTTGGCGGTCGGCTGCGGAAATCCTTGCGCGGCTTCAACCTTGTTGGGTTGAGGAAGAACTCCTGAGGCGGAGATGACGTGTCCAAGAAACGAGAGTTGTCGCACACCAAGCTCGCATTTGGCCATGTTCACGACCACGCCATGTTCCACTAAGCGCTGGAAGACGATGCGCAGATGATTCACGTGCTCTTCCGGAGTGCTGCTGGCGACTAGCAAGTCGTCAAGATAGGCGTGGCAGAAGCTGAGGCCGCGTATAGCACCGTCCATGAACCGCTGGAATGTCTGACCCGCGTTTCGGAGTCCGAATGGCATTCGGAGGAATTCGAAAAGTCCGAAAGGCGTTGCGATGGCGGTCTTCGGGACGTCCTCCGGGGCAACGGGAATCTGATGGTATGCCCGCACCAGGTCGATCTTCGAGAAGATAGTGGCACCGTGAAGCCTCGTCGTGACATCGTGTATGTGCGGTACCGGGTATCTGTCTGGAGTCGTTACCTGGTTCAGCGCCCTATAGTGCCCGCATGGTCGCCAGTCTCCCGGCGTTGACTTTGGCACCATATGAAGTGGAGATGCCCAGGCGCTCGACGAGGATCTGATGATCCCTAGCTCCATCATGTGTTCAAATTCCTGTCGTGCGACCTTCAACTTCTCTGGAGGCAAACGGCGAGGCCGCGCGTGCACGGGTGGGCCGCTGGTGGCGATGTAATGGCGTACCTCGTGCTTCACCGCGGCGCTGGCTGGTGGCTGCCTCGTCAACTCGGGAAAATCCTGCAGAATGCGAGTAAAACGTTCTGCACCGGACGGCCCGAGCAGAGTGGGGCTCAGCGGAGGGTGGTGCGAGGGATTGCCTTGCACAGTTGCCTGCGACACGGGATCGTGAAGGCGGCGGTTGCGCACGTCGACGAGAAGGCCGAAATGCCGAAGAAAGTCCGCACCCAAGATGGCGAACTTCACTGCTGCCACGATGAAAATCCACCGGAACGTTCTGTTCAAGCCTAAATCGAGTGGCAGCGAGCGATGTCCGTAGGTGGCGATGGTTGTGTTGTTGACCGCCTGAAGCGGGGACGCACTGGGGACACGGCGATCGGTGGACCCAACCGGCAGCACGCTCACCTCAGCGCCGGTGTCCACGAGGAATCGAAGGCCACTGTCGCGGTCGGTGAGGAAAAACACTGATGGACGACGTTCGGGGGGCCTCTGCGACACTGGTCGTCCTCAGTGCCGGCCGCTCCCGTTTCCCGCATAGTCGCACGGAGGAATGCATTTGCGAGCAGCATTGCCATGCTTCCTGTGATACCAGCAGATTCTCTGTTGCACTGCTGGGCGCTGGCGCTCCTCGGGAGTGCTGCGGGCCTGCATCGCTGCGACCGTATCGGCGAGGCGGGATATCTGCTCCCGGATGTCATGCAGCGTGGTCGTGGGCGCGCCGCCGGCGATGTCTGGCTGTAGCGCCGCGACGGACGGCGGAGCGACCGCCAGCACCGAGTCCGCGAGCTCGGCGAGTTGAGACAGGCGTTTGTCGGCAGCCGAGGCGAGGACCACGCGCACGTTGACCGGAAGTCGCTGTAGGAACAGCTCGCGAAGCAGTCTGCTGTCGGCATCGGTGGTGGCTGCGCCGGCCGTGTGCAACAGCTGCCTCATGTGGCGCAACAATTGGCTGGGCGTCCGGGCCCCGAGCTCGGTGTCGTGCACTAGCTGCTGCAGTCCCTGAGGCTCCGACGGCGTGAGGCGGCTGATGAGCAGCTGTCTGAGCGCTGTGTACGCGTTCTCTGCAGGTGGAGCGACCAGCAGATCGCGTATCTCGCTCGCTATTGCCGGTGGGAGGCTGGCGACCACGTGGTGGTACCTTGTTAGCGCAGCGGCAATACGACGAGCGGTGAATTGGGACTCCACCTGCAGGAACCACAGCTGCGGGTCCGCTGTCCAAAACGGCGGGAGCCTGATGTCGACGGCGGAGATGGCCGGTGCGTCAGGGGGAGTCTCCATGGCGTCGATCGCTTGAAAAAGGCGGTAAGCCTCGTCCGGGTCACCACTGTTGGGACGCGTGTACGCGCGGGAGAAGAAGACACGACCGCGCGGCGTGGATCCCAAACATCGACTATTTATTCAGGTTCTCTGGAGGTTCCGGAGAGCAGCGGAGGGTGGCGCTGCCTGGCGGCATGGCTTGGCTTGGCTGCCGCCACACACTAAACAAAAATAACCAGAAATAAACCAGAAACGGGAGTAAACCGCTTGTCCTCTAGCGCACTACCTTTCCTGGGTTTTTTTTACCACGTACCAGTCGAGGTAAAAATTTACTCTCACGCTAACCGGGTTTTTGAACGGTGAAAGGGTAGTAATTATTTACCCCAGTGAGGTTTTCAGCGAGTACAGTCAGAGTAATTTTTTACTGCCGTCACGAGGTTTTTAGGGTGATTCCTGAGAGTTATTTCAAGTGGTCAAAAACATAAAAAATGACGGGTGCGATCGCACCCTGAGCCAACGAATTTATTAAACATCAAATGACGCGGAATTGATGACATATACAGAAATTAACATATACACAAACACACACACAAACACAACCAATGCAGAATACAACATCACCTGAACGGACTGCTCGCGTTACACTACCGTACTTCGGCCGCCCGGTATATATAGGCACCGCATTTTGACCTGCCATGTGGTGCCAGTGAGAGAGCTACGTTTTTTTGCATCGTTGAACAATAAAGGTTCATAGCGTACGCGTAAACTTAAGGTGGGTTGCTAGTCACTATGAGACACACCGACCTTTTAGTATAAACCCGCCCGATCTTACCTTTTTGATTATCCAATTATTAGCTGGCACTCCGGCCTGTTGGCCCACCCGCGTTAGCAGTGCTGATGCACAACTCCACAAAATATACCAAACCACACACACACCACAGCAGCTCAATAATTTTCATTGAGCGGCAGTGCACAAACACAGTAGCAGCACATATTCAGGAACGCCGGCGAAGAAGAGCGGGGCCGCGCCTGTACCGGCTCCAGACCGACGGCGTCGCTAGGCCTTTTCGGGGAGTACGGCTATGCGATGAAATACAGCTGGCGATCGCAGAATGCATCTCCTGTGCGATTTTCGTCATCATTATTTTATACAGCAATGAAAAATAGGTGTCTGCTATTCTCGGCGTCTTACGAAGCGATGTACTCACAACGAACGAGACGGCTCACCAACCGGGTTTTCGCCGTGCTCACCGGCGGCCGCACGCTGGTTCCGTATGCCTTGTATCGGTGCTCGCCTTCGATCTAGGTGTTTGACAACGGTTGGCGCATGCAGCGGACAATTCTGACAGCACTTTACTCCAGCAGACATCGCTTTCTGTGAAACAAAATCTATGCGACGCTTGTTTCACCTGCTCCGGCGACGCACTCACACTGGCCGGCTCACTGCCGACGACGTATCGAAGCCTTTTTCCTATCGCTTCGAAGTTGTAACCGGTCACTCTCCAGGAAGCAGCTACGGACGATCAGACCAGCTTGATGTTATTACCGCTGGCAGTGTTCTTCGTAGCTCTTCGCGATACACCACGAAAGCGAGGTACTCGCGACATCCAGGTTCGGAGGCTCACGGTCGTACGCGCACGGCGGCTCGATGATAGAAGAAACACGTGAGATCCAGTTGAACTTGCCATCAGCGCAACGAGACACATCCAGCGCGAGCTTCTTACACTTGCCTGTCTCCAGGGCCACTAAACATACGCCAACGATTTGCGAAAATCTGCAAGGCAGGTTTCAGGCAGGTTTTGTTTTTTTCTTTTTTTTTCTTGGAGCACGCATGTTTTGCTTCAGCAGCGCCCAGTTCCAGTGAAAGTGCATGGACTGGGGGTCAACCACGAAGCGCGACAATGCCATACCAATCTTTCAAAAAAAAAAAAAAAGCGGGGCTGGGGGAATTTGTGGCGCTCGCATACCTTCACTGGAACTGAGAGCGTCACTCGGTGGGGAGCAAAAGCCGCCGAAGCAGGGAGCTTGCAGTCACGTGGTAATAAACTCCGAAACGATGGTTAAAAATAACTCCCCACGTAGTAAAAGTGGATTGTGACATGCTTTTACTACGTCCCTGAGAGGTGGTGGTAAAACTATGTCATGTACCGCCTTTTACTCCAACATGAGGTAGTAATTTTAAACGCGAGGGAGTTTTCAGAGGTCATGAGCCGCAAAAACCCCAATCTCGGATAGTTTTTGCTTACAGTGCACAAGGCTATCAGAGCTTTGTCACGTTGCACAATTCACAGTACAAAGCCAAGAAACGTGTCAAGGTGGCACAAACAGCCTATTTGCACGAAACACCAAGATATCAACGCCACGTGCACCGTTATCAACGCCACGTGCAAGATATCAACGCCACGTGCAAAGGCTCTGCGCCCCTGATTTCACATCGGTGAGTGTCATTGGCAAAGGAAAAAATAAAATTGAACGTGGAGTTTTTTGATGCCCTCAAAATAAAACAAGGCAGGGCAAAGTGTCATGTGTGAGTGATCCCTCAGTTTTCCTTACAGATTAAGAATTCGCGGTGCTATACAAAGCAAGTCCACGTGGCGTCGTCATTTCGGTGTTTCATGGAAATGTGCTGTTTGTACCACTTTTACATTCACCATGGCTTTGTAGTGTTAAGTGTGCAACTGTGAAACGGGTCAGATAGCCTATATTTATGCATGCGCTGCTGGTTAAAATGTGTATGGGGGATTACTTCTGTAATAATCATTTAGTTAGAAGTCCGGCGCTTGTACTGTCTGGTTGTTCTCCTTCACTGTCTTCGTGTCTTTCGCTGGTTTCCTCTTCTTAATATTATGAACCAACTCGCCCAGCAACCTACGTTAGTGATGTCCTGTTTCAAACACGATTGTGACAAATCGGCGTGTACGCTAATTAGTCCGAGGTAGAACAGGCGAAGGAAAGGCGCATTACTCGGTTTGATAGTCTGGCGTGGAGTATCGCATTCAGTGCAGGTCAAAGTGGAGGAAACACAAGACATTATACACCCACACTTTAGGGTTACGTCCGCATTCATGTTCTGTGCGTCACTTCCCACGAACTTTATGGTGATCACCATCTTGTCCAATTGTCGACCTTGCTGAACCTGCCAACGTATAGGTTGGGGATCGTTTCTGTTTGATAAAACATTTCATCTATTGTCCTTTTCCCTTTCTTTATTCATTAAAGGCCGTGTGTTCCAGTTTTTAAGCTGATTCTTTCTAAATATATATACCCCAAATAGCTAGCTCTTGCTCTCTCCATGCCAAGCCCCGGCCCTTCCCCTTTGAACTGCCGTTGTTACTTGGCTCGCTTTCACAGACATGTTTATTCTTATTCCAACACCAACTTTTATTACTATTCAAAGCCCGCCTCATATAATACATATTGTGTGAGAGGTAGCTAACAGACTCGTCAGCCCGAGTATGTCAACAGTCCTCGCCAAACACTACCGTTGCCGCTTGTCACAGACTTGGATTCGCTTAACTACGGTGAGCTCGAAAGTAGCGTAAAATTCACGTTTATTTTGAATCCAACACTACCTTTCCACACAGAACAAGTTTTCTGGTCCAGTTATTTAACTTGAAGCAGCAGGCGAATCAATTGCGATGCGTTTGCCAAGTGGGCATAATTAAGAAAAGACCGAGTATTTACTGGTGGCAGAAGGCGTCAAATAAAGGTAGGTTTACTGAAAAAAAAATTATCGTACTTAAATGGCGCGCCGATCGCGCCGAGAGAACACGTCGGTGGCGGCGGCGGCGGCGCGCCGATCAGTTGGGGTCGGCGGCGGCATGGGAATCATGGGTAGTACACAAATTTGCCTAGTCTTGCCTAGTCTTCGTTCTTTTGGCTGCGTGTGGCCTGAATTCGCTTTGCCGCAATACAAAGTTCTGCAAAGGTTTAGCAGATACGCCTCACCACCTTGACCTTTTTAGGCTCACGAATTCAAATACGCTCACGAAGTTCACAACGGTACATTCTTTTATCTGAAACAGAACGAAAACGCAACAATAAACAAAGCCACAAAGTGCATACGAAGCCGGAAGCACGAAGACTAGGCAAATCCGTGTACTACCCATCATTCCCAGGCCGGCGCTGCCCCGACCCGGTGAGAATAAGCGAAAGCTTATTCTGACCCGGTGAAAATAACGAAACGCTATTTTCACCCAACTTGACTTGGATCTGTGGAACATTTGCGGCTTTTCGTTGGAAGTTTACAACGCCGGCCGGTTCAGGCAACCTATGGACGCTTTTTTACGAAGGCATGTTTTTTTTTGCGAGTTTGTGATCGGCTCGGTGTTCATGTGGTGGGCGCGGACACTGTGATTGTGCTTGTCATTGCCCGGGTGCTTTTTGAACGCGAATAGTTCGATTGTGTTCGCGTTTGGAACTGGTACTGTGGTTCGCCGTCCTTCCTGGTTCGCCTGAGCTTGCGTGATCACTACCACGGCCGCTGCATCTACGATAGCAAAACTTGTTGGGCTAGTTGGTGCATGTTACAAGAAAATTCGACGACGCAAACCAACGAGAAGAGAAGGCGAAAGGAAAGAGCGTCAACCAAAACGCTGTTGTTTACTCCGCGGCTTTATGAAAGTACTTCAGTTTTTGATGAGCCGCGGAGAAAACAACCGAGTTTTTGGTTGACGCTCTTTCCTTTTCGCCTTCTCTTCTCGTTGGTTTGCGTCGTCGAATTTTCTTGCATCTACGATGTCTAGGACTTTCGCGAACCTGTTTCAGTGCTCTTTGAGATCCGTGATATTCATTTTCATGTGGTGCGTGTGCGGTGGTAACATTGTGGTAGTCCGTACGTTGTGCTAGTTTTGCTGTGCGCGCTTCTAGGTAAGTTAGTTTTGCGGTTTGCGCGGCCGCTCTTACTCGTTCGGCAACCTGCTCTGGTTTTTGCGCTTGTTCGATCGAACTCGCCGTGGTTGAGCTGTTAAATGCACGGTACTTAAGCCACTTCGTCGTTTAGAAAAACCGCTGTCCATCCCCGATTTCGATGGCGATCGAGTCCAAGTTTCATGATCGCGATTTACTTAATTGTGCTAGATGCGGAGTCAAATACGGCCCAGAAATTTGATTTCGGTAGAAAGTGCCCATGTGACACACGTATTAGTCACCACATGCTCAAGCCTCCATGGGTGCAGGATCGATAGTTCTACGCGAAAATACGTTCGACTTCGCCGCCATCACGTAGTACGTAAGAGCATGCGGCTCGCACCCCATGGGTTCTCTGCACGGAGCAACGTATGGGAGCGGGCTAGTTGGTATTCCATACTTAAAACTGCCCAGCGTTAAAGTAGACACAGCAACGCAGGTGAGACAAGGACTGGCGCTGACATCCAACCGAAATTCATCACAACTCCCAAATATGTTGCCTATACCCAAGATTAAAACAACATGCGTATGTTAGAAACAAATAACCAAGAAGTGAAGCACAAAAGTACAGTGACACCATAAAAAAAAAGGGAGGCACGGCACATGCCAATAATGCCAGGTAACAGTTCTTTACAGATAAAAATATTGAAGGTTCCTAGTGCCATCATAAGGGTGAGCCACAAGAACTCATGTTTTCTTGAACAGGGGCTGGCAACCATATTTCTAATTATGAGAAGTCAAAGAAACATCCCTACCCACATTTTTTTACTTTTTTTTCCAATGTTCCTGTAACCATACGTTTAGGAACCTTCCTGCTTGACCAATGCACCGAACGAGCCATCTCAGTTATATAAAACCGACTGGTGGGCTAGTTGGTACTGCATTTCTTATGTTTCAGCGCAAGGAGACACGAACACGAGAGAGAAGACACGATGACACGGCGCTGTGTCCACCCATCAAGTACCAGGTCGCAAATGCAAGTTTAGTCCCGCTGGGGGGCTGGGACAGCAAGAAGTTCAAAATCGGGTGGGAGTGGGGGGGGGGGGTGAACAGAGGTTGAAAAAAGGCCTTTCCCATATCTCATATGGATCATTTGTGACATATATTTGGCATGATGATTGAGAAACGTATCTATACCGATCTCCACAATGACTAAAATCTGGACTCAAGTGTAGAGTTTTTGTTCTGCGGTTGTTTCAACAAAAGGTGACCACATGGAGTGCCTTACAAAAAATGCGAAAAATCCTTAAGACCAGTCACGTCTAAACTTGCATGAACAGGTCACATCTAAATCTGCACACCCCCCACTGTAGCGGGCCACATCGAGGACTCGTGCAGCTCTTGTCGCAGCACCATGCGACTTCTCTGCTACCCCAATATATTGTCCCATACAACTTCAGAAGGCAGTAGAGGACCGGCCCAGATGCTTGAAGCATGACTGCTGATATCCTCCACTGCTAAAGAAATAGTCCCGCTCATGAGTCGGATGGCAGAGTCACAGGCCATCCTCTTACTTAAGGGGTGGCTAGCATGTTAGTACAATAAAAGCAGGTGTTATGGTGCGATACATGTTGTCATGGTGGGATACAGAATGGTGTCGATCATTCGCTCGAACGTTGCGGGAGCATTGCAGAGGCCAGAGGGCATTACGGTATGCACAATATCCAGAAATGCGGTATTACATGTTAAGGCAACAGCATGGTGGGGCAGGTCATCCTAGTCTCTGGCAGCTCAAAAAACAAATGGCGCTTGAAGTGTTAAAGTTCATGTTAGAGGACAGGTAATTTGCAGTTGATGGCTGGTGTGCTGCGCCATGCGTGCATCATGTAAGGTGGGCAATTTTGTGAGCTGTATAAAAAATTGTGAGAAAGAGAGAGAGTGTGAACACAATGACGAAAAGCACGATGACAAGCTAGATTCTCCCTTTAAGAAAGAAATTACATCAGCCAAAGTGCATGAGCGTTGATTCAGGCTCATACCCTTGTGCCTTTGAGGAGGAAATCCCACTAAGTTCTAACGTTGCATGCAATATAGCAATGTTAGCCCCACCTTACCTCTGGCCACCATATTTCTATGAAGAGTATTAGCCTACCAACAGCAAAAAAATGGGTGGCTGATAGTTGCATGCATGACTTTCCAGGAAAAAAAAGGGTGTCATTAAATTGCACACGTGACATTTTGTTCCACATGTGTGCCTCCTGTTGAGTAGCTGGAGAGTCTGAGTGCTGCGGGTTTGGCCCATTTCTACTTCTATTTGCTTTGCACGAGAGTGCTTAACATATGAAATCAATGTCTTATGACAACTCAATTATGAAAGCTGAATTACCACATGTATTGAACTGAAAGTGAAAGATACGCCTTAATTTTATCGTGCTTCACATCGCTGCAGGTAGCAGGAGGAGGTGCATTGGCATTTAAAATATGACTGACACTGTATGTTATTGCAGATAGGTTTATTGTCGTCTACTCCATGAAGAGGACCTCAATGCACCTAAAAAGCACTCATACATTTAAAGCCTAACATGCTGGGTGCCTTGTCTGAAATTACATTCTTGGTATGTCAAAGGTGCTAAGAAAGCATGTGTTCCTGGAAAACAACCACCAAGTGGCTTGTAACGAGCCAGCCTTCAATGTGTCTTATTCCAATATTTGTTTACCATGCTGCACAAATCGCTGACACACCAACACTCTGGCATTCTTGTTGAACGAGTTTGTAGATACAATAAATTTTGTAATTCGTTCACAGTATGTATGAAAAAAAGTTGGTTTCCTCGATCTCTTACCTGTCAGCTTCAAAATAGAATGTGACATTCTTGTGTGCCTTAAAATAAAGTGATATTCATACCTTTTATTTCCTGTGTGGTTTTGTTGATGCCAGGGGTGCATGCGCAGTACATGTACAGTTCTTGCCATGTTTTATGCAACACAGGAAGGAAAAACTAACTTTCTGCAGTACTGTAAAAGTACGATGAAACAAGCCCTGGAGGGATTACGGCTTAGGTGACAAATTGCTAGCGGGGTTTTTTTTCCACGTTGAGCAGAATTATGTGGTTGCATCAACAGAGAAACAGATAAAAGCCAGCACCAAGGTGAGACACAATACTGCATTTATGCCAATTATTTCCTATTGTTTTGACTAATCTCTCCAATCATTTTTTAGCACGTGTCTACGCTGAGCATCTTCTGATGCACAATAAGGCCAAAATATCCTGCGTCTTCGTCTTCAGTCAAGCTCTTTTTTTGCAGCCCTGCATGCTCTACGAAAATAATAGATTGGGCTTTGCTGCATTTACATGCACTGAATTAAGCCATGCAGTTTCTTTGTGAGGAAGAAATCGAACAGCACCATAAAGAAAAAAATGAGGTTAAAATGACAGACACAATATACATGTCTGTTGCATTCTATTTCATCAACAGCACTGTTTGATTCCCTCCTCAGGAGTACACCTGCAGTGTGTGCTACCAAGCACAGTCCAGACAAGTGCTCCTCACGAACTGTGGGAGGTATTCATTTCAGAGTCAAGTATAAGAGCAGGTGCACTACATCTGAAAAGTATGGTTTCTATAATTGAAAGAAAACTTGAGATACCACTCTTGCCAGAAAGTTAAATGCATGTCAACAGTTCTAAAACTGAAGAGAAAGGACAAAAGTTTTGCAGCACTAGCTATTTCATGAAAAACTTTTAATATGTTTCTGAGAGAAACGGACTTGCAGGAACTGCAAGATTAGTATTGTTTAATTAGTACTGTGCACAATTTTTAATTTGCAGTGTGGTCACATGCATAGTGTGCACGTAAGTAAATCTTCCCTGCGCAACAAAGTTGATGCAGTGAAGCTGGCAAAGTTTTGTGTAAATGTTGCTTGGAGCCAAAGAAACTAATCAGAGCACACTTGAATATGTTCTTTGCATCTAGAGAAATCTTATGCAAGACATAGATTACGCACTGCAAATTAAACAAGTAATGCAAAGTATTTGACTGCGCTTACAAGCCACACCGACAATGCTTCACCGCATAATATGTGACCTAGATTGTGCCAATATGTTTAATTTAGCTTTTCCATATGTTTTCACAACCGAACCTCTCACGCATTTTGGGGGGATATATTTTTCCTGTCATGCCTTCAATGCCTGATATTATTTTTCCACCAGTCGGAACATCTGCACTGAGTGACAATCATGAGTTATCCTTATCAGCTGGTGCTGGCAAAATTACCTCGAAGCTTTTAAAAAACATCAAGTACATCTCTGCCATGTATTTAAACCTGCTGTACTCACAACCATTATCATTAGGCACTCTTCCAGACAAGTGGAAAAACAGCAAGGTAGTTCCAGTCTACAAATCAGGTAACTGTCAATCACCCATAAACTATCGCCCAAAAATCGATCACTGGTGACCCTTGCAAAATCATGGAACACATCATGATTTTCTTATGTTATGAATTTTTTGGACAGCAATAACCTTTTCCCTCTGTCACAACATGGCTTTTATAACAGTCTATGGTGTGACACCAAACTTGCTTCATTTATATATGTTCTCTACTCAAATCTTGATGGTAACATTGTAACCGAGATATTTTTCTTGACTTTGCGAAGGTATTCGATAAAATAGCTGATCAATGATCACTTGCACCCTAACGTCATAACATGGATGAAAGAATATTTTTGTAATAAATCACCATCGGTCATTATTAACAGTACTGCTTCAAAATTTCTTCCAGTAACATCAGGCATCCCCCAGAGTTCAGTATTATGTAACCTCATATTGTCAATATATATGAATGATCTACCACTGCATGTTTCCTCTCACATTTGAATGTTTTGAGATGACTGTGTTCTTTATTGATCTATCAATAACAGTAACATTCTCATTTCATTGCAGAATGACTTAATGCTAAGAACAGGTGTGACCACTGGATCGTGGTCTTAAATCCTAAAAAAGTACATCCATGTCAATTTCTCACAGCCATAACCATCATCATTTTCCTTTCACACTTGACAACACCTTCACTGACACTGTCAACTCATTCAAGTAGTACTTCAGGCATTACAATCACATGAGCTCAATCAGCTGGTGCACACGTACATGTGACCAATATCACATTATCTCCAAACGAAACTTTCGAATTTCTGAAACGTAACATTTGCAGTGCTCCTCAACATGTAAAATTACTTGCATACATAACATTGGTTCTACTTAAACTTGAATATGCGTTACCCATATGGAATGCTCACCAGATCTACGTCAGCAGCGCTTTATAATCCACAAAGAATCGCGTCGTAAGAGGTATTTATTCATCATTCTCATTCAATATCAGCATCTCATTATTAAAAGCTGATTCTGGATTGGACCGCCCAGCACATTGTTGTCATATTGCAAACTTATGATGATATGATAAATTGTACAACAGTTTACTTCCCCATACACCTAACAATCTACCTCCTTCATGCATTTCACTGCGCACAGGCCATACACGTAACGTTGCTCGCCCAAGTGCGCGTACTGTCGCTGGCTGATCATCATTTTTCCCTCGAACAGCCAAAAACTGGAATGGCCTTCCGTACCACATCGCTTTCATCACCACCTCACTTGCACTCATGGAAGAAGTAACAAGACTTTTTCATTGAAAATTACTCTGATTTTTTTGTTTGTATAACTGCCTCTTATGGAATACCCCTCCTGGGTCATTCATGTAAGGAAATGAAATGACATGAAGTATGCCATTTTCATTTGACATGCATTACATTTATCAAATGTTGTTTTATTTGCATGTGTAAGCCACTGATATATTATCCCTTATGAACTTTTTTTTTTGGATAATTGTATTTACCACCACACGGCATCAAGTAAAAAAAAATGGTGCTACAACTTTCAGTTGCAACAGTGGTAATTGGAGTTGGCTTTAATTAGAAGAGGCACAATAAAACTATTTTTTATTATTTACTTAACAATACTTAAGGCCTTAGAAGGCCCAGACAGGAGTGGAAAAGTACAAACAAAGAGTGCCAAGCATGTAGGCAATCTATAAGTAATGTACAAAGAGGAGCTGTATAAAGTGAATTCTATGAACTAGTAAAGAAACACTGAAGAATGCAATACAGAGAAATAGGATGCACAATACAAAAATAATACAATGAGGAAACTACATATATAATGCACAAAAAATGTCAGCAAACAAACGGAACTCTATTTCAAAACAGAAAGGACTAAATTTAGGTAGCAATGGATTGGATAGAGTCGATGTTGATGAGTGTGCTATGAGGTACGCTGTTCCAGTCAGTTATTGTTCAAGGAAAAAAGTAACACAGAAAGGCATTAGTTCTAGCTTTATAAGGGGTTAATTAGGCAGAGTGGTGATGTCTTGTTCAGCAGACAGTGAGTGACTTTTTATAAGGTTCGGGAGGAAAGACAATTTAGTAAGAATAGATATTTAAGGCCGTGGATTTTTCTTTTCTTCGTCACAAAGACTGAATGTTGTGTTGCGTCATTAGGTCACTTGGAGAATCACTGGAGTGATATTGCATGAAACTTGGTAGATCTTAATTTTTCTGTTATCAGTAGGACATCTTAATATTGACACTAAAACTTATGTTGTTCCCAGGCGAACCAGCAATGTCACATCAAGCAGTCAATTTGTGTTGTCAGTTCCAAAATCCTATCTTGACGTGCACGCGTATTCTTTTTTCCCTAAACGATAAAAGAGTAGAAGCATTTGCCAGTGTCTGTATTGAATTTGACGAGCATTGGAAGCTTTGAAGAGCATGCTAAAAATCTTTTATAAAATTGATTATTGCTAGTGTTGTACGTGCATTGTCACGGTGTTCGAAAATACTTCAAATTATTTCACATTGAATACTACGCCACCGTCACAATATCCGTATGTATGTTTTTCCTACAGCATTGTTCTTATTATGGTTTTGTTTTGAAAAATATGTATTTTTTTTAGTTTTGTCTTCATTATAATACATTTTACTTGTTCTTGCGTTATCTGCACATTCGCTGTACCTACCCTGTTGCGGCCATGATGGCCAACAGTATTTGGAAATAAATAAATATTTAGAGAAGATGACCCTTACTGCCTTATGTTGGATCCTTTCTTGCACGTCGATGTTAGACTTAGTATAAGGATCCCAAACAATAGCTGCATATTGGAGTTTAGGACAGACATGAGAGGTATAGCAATTACACAGGTCTCAGAAGGAGCGTGTTTGTGTCTAATGTAGCGAAATTTTTTGAAAGCTGAGTCACAAAGGTGAGAGATGTGTGAGTTCCAAATGAGAGTTCTGAATGAGATTATCATTTATTATAACTCCGAGGTACTTGTATTCATCAACCTCCATAAGTGGCGTAGATGCAAGATGATGGCTAAGCGACAGTTTATTAGTTTTTTTGTTGGTTTTCGTAGATACTGTTTCAACAATGTTAAGCTGCATATATATCCCAGTGGAGGCACCATGCTAATATATTTTGAAGGTTAGAGTTTATTGTAATTTGATCTTGCTGGTTGACAATCTCATTAAAAAGTAAATAGTCATCGGCAGATAGTTTTCTTTGTACAGGCTGAATAATAGTGCCAACAGTGTCATTCGTACATGTTTAATAATAATGGTCCAAGAACATTTTCCTGGGAAATGCCAGACGTTACAGGAAGATTACTGGAAGAGCAATTAACAGCTACACCAAATTGCCTACCGTTATTAAGATAAGCAGAAAACCACTTAGATATAAGGGAATATTTAGATAATCAAGTTTTTCTATTAGTTTCATGCATGATGCGCAATCACTCTTTCCTAAAATAAAAATATGATGCCAGTTTGCCCTGATTCATCGAAAATGCTTGCAAGAATATGAATTACATTACTTAATTGGATTACAGTGGAGAGGCTCTTCCTAAAACCATGCTGCATAGGACTTAGAATTGCTCAATCATGTAGAAACCTAGAGTGACATTGTCAGTAATAATGTGTTCTAAAAGTTTACAACGCGAAGAGGTGAGTGATACAACACAGTAGCTGTCAACTAGTGATGATTGCCTTTCTTTAGTATTGTAATATTACAAGCAGGTAGCCAGTTGTTTGGGAGCACAGCCGATGATGCTATGAGTTTAAGAATCACAATTGGCAATTATAGAATCGCAGCGTGAAATTACTTCATACAAAATGTGCTCTGCTAAATAAAAAGAAAAAACAAGCCATCACTTACATGAGTGACAAATGGTTAAAATCCCATATGGCCGCGGGTAGTAATAATAATTAGATAATAATAATAATTTTTATTTGCACAACAACGTGAACCCTCCAGTGACGTGCGAAGCTAGACAGAAAGGAGATACCCTTACGCGCGTGTGTCTGCTGCCCCGTCACTGGGCTAGTAATTCGCAAGTGGGGAAAATTAGAAAAAAGTGCAGTGCTTTGGCTAGGTTGCCATTGAGGGATCAATTTTGATGCAAAAGCTTCAATGGCTCATTGAACGAAAAAGCCAGCATCTGTCCTGCAAAAAGTTCCTAAATTTCCACTGGCTGTGACACCACATATCATAGGTGCGCACCGCAATAGAAAAAATCAGAAAGAATGGGGACAAATTCAGACTGCCTCGCCAGATGTTGCTCTTGAGGGGAGAGGGCATCTCCGCTACATCACACCAGACTATCTCGCAAGCCTGTCTCTGCTCTACTCCTGCAATGAGCTGTACTTATCTGTGCATTCCTTGATCACATATTCTCATGCTTGTCTGCTGATTTCATTTCGGTGATTGCTATAAAGAAAAACAATGAATGAAATCTTTCTGATGTATAGTATAGTATAGCAAGGGGAGGGAAAGGGAGTCAGGGTGAGAAGAAGGGATGTGAGGGTGAGTGTGGGAAGGAGGAGGGGAGATGGTAAAGCATAGCCATGATATAGTATAGCAAGGTGATCGGAACATGAAGGGAGGGTGAGGAGGATACAAAGAAGGAGTGGAGCTAGAGGTTAGTGTGGTGTCGGGCATTTTGTCTCCGCCGGACGGTGTATCGGCGATACAACAGTTAGAGCAAAGGAAAAAAAAGGGTTCGACGGAAATTTGCTTTGCGGTAAAACATGCATGTTTGCCGTGAGCATATATACCGAGAGAGGCACTAGCTCTCACATGTGGAAGTATACCTAGGAAGAGCTTATGCAAGTTCACACGCTTTGCGTTCAGTCACAGTACAAACCCTGCAGCATTCAGAACCGCTTCTCATCTGGCGATCTAAGTCATTTGTTGCCCCGAGGTTATGACGAAGGTGGACTAGCTGTTAAAGAAGAAACTCTCAATTGAGCAGACTTGTGCCCAGAAAACCAAGTTCACTCGGTAATGGTACATTCGCAATTTATCGGCCATCATACCACCGATAATCTAATCGCCGGTGGAACGCATCGTCTTTTTAACATGATCAAGTGATTGAACGTTATCGCGGAGGCTTAGCTACAGAATGAACTCGACTGCTCGTGTCGTGCATGCAAATAGCTCTAAAATAGATGGGTTCTCAAACTGGGTTTCGCTAAACCCCTGAGTTCCGCGAAACCCAGGATATCCGCGAGCAGCCAGAATAGTGCAACCTGCTTCCTCATTAGCAGCTAGAATTATTTATTTAGACAAGCAAATCTGCATTGCATTTTGCATTTAACGAAACCATCGCATGCCGCATTCGCGGACCCGTGGCGACAGAACGCGCAGATCGCCGGTAGCGCTGGTAATGCATGCCCGTGATTCGTGAGTGTTCTAGCTAGATCAAACGACATTAACGAGCCCCTCGGCGTTTTATTCGTGGCTCATGGCGCGTCGGCGACTAAGGCAGTTTTCCTACTACGGTGATTTGCCACTGCTGTATGTTGGTTTTGTAATCAAAACGCGCAACGAGCGCTTTGGTACACGTAAGACGCGTCGCTTCTAGCATTTAGGCTTAGCTTTAAGCCTTTTTTTTTTTGCAAAAAATAAAACGGGTTTCTGTACCTCCGGCGCTTCGTTTGCGTGAACACACTGTTCATGCTGCGCGGCTCCTGAAGCATGCAGTGTATAAGAGGCGGGCGTTTTACGCGACGGGGACACAGGGAATCGCAAGTATAGCTATATGCATTATCGGGCGTTCTACATCAACAGTGATATCAGCCCCCCCCCCCCTTCTTCCGCACCGCTTCCGATTGTCTTCATGCTCAAGAAAAATTGTTAGGGGTTGCGCGGCACTCTCGAAAAGTCGTTGGGGTTCCCCAAGGCCAGACAGTTTGAGTACCTGGTCTAAAAAGCAATCTACATTTCTCAAACACTCCGGCGCGGCCTGCACCGATCACATTTTCGTGGGTCTAGTTCTATACACAACCAGGCAAAACCAACAATAAAATTATATATAGTGATCTCGGCCGTCTTAAACTACAGTTATAATTGTCACATGAACATTACAGCTATACATTATATATTATGCAGCGAAGTGTCGCTTGCATGCCTTGCACAACTTCTTTCATTTGCAGTGTGCAATGTACGTCTTGCATAACATATCTGTCTAGGTATAAAGCTGCAATTTAATATTTACAGAAAACTTCGTGGCTTCATTGCAATAACTCTTGTTGTGCAGTGAAAATGTATGTGCACACTATGCATATGTGACCATACTTAAAATCATCTGCAGTACTAATTAAACAGTACTAATCCTGCAGTTCCCTGCAAATCCGTTTATCTCAGAAAGGTATATTTAAAGTTTTTCACCAAATACGTAGCATTTGGAAACCTTACTTTCTGGCAAGAGTGGTATACTCATTTTCTTTTTCATACCACATTTGGAGCTTCTGCTCCTACACTTGACTCTGCAATGAACGACTCCCACAGTTTTTGTGGAGCACTTGTTTGGAATATGCGTGGTAGCACACACTGCAGGTGTACTACTGAATGCGGCTTTTTCTAGGGAGGAATCAAACAGCGCTGTAGATGAAATAGAGAGAAGGCAACAGACACATATATGTTGTGTCTGTCATTTTCACCTCATCTTTTCTTCGTGGTGCTAGTCAATTTCTTTCTCATAAAGAAATGTATGGTTTAATCCAGTCCATGCGACTGCAGCCTACAAATTAAGACATCTGCTAAGTGTGGCCCAGCAAGAACAGCCCTAACTTGCCACAGAATGTTTTGCCACTATTGTGTTTAAGATTGCTTAGCAGAGACACATGCTAAAGAATGACTGGAGAAATCAGTCATAACAAAAGGAAATAATTATATCGAGGACGGCGTGGATGCAATATTGTTTCTCACCTTGGTCTCTGGTTTTATCTGCTTCTGTGCTGACATAACCACATAGCTATGTTCATTGTAAAAAAGAACCCTATCAGCAATTTGTCACCTAACCTCTACTCCCTGCTGGAATGTACCTTTACCGTAGAGAACGGGTTTTCTCTTTGCTGTGTTTCATACATGGCTAGAGCAGTACAGGGAATATGCATGCACCCTTGGTATCAACGAAGCCACAGAGGAAACCAGGGTATGAACATCGCTTTATTTTAAGGCACACAAGACTCACATCCTATTTTGAAGCTGACAGGTATGAGATGGAGGAAACCAACTTTTTTTGTACTTACTGTGAATGAAACACAAAATTTATTATTTTTACAAGTTCATCCAGCAACAAGGCAAGAGTGAAGGTGCATTCGTAATTTGGCAGAATGGTAGACAAACAATGGAATAAGACATATTGAACGTAGGCCTGTTAGCGCCCACCTTTATCTTTACGTCTGTGTCATGTTTCTTCCGTATATGTACCGCGCTAATACAAGCCAAGTCCTGTTAGAAGTATCTTTGTAGGTGGTCTCCAGGCACACGTGATTCCAGACAATGCACTCAGCGCTTGAAAAGGCAGAAAATGAGAAATAGGCAAATAAGTTCATTAATGTAGACGAAAAGTGTGATGCGGAAAAGCAATATGGTAATGTGTAGAGCACAACCCGTGGTCTTGATCTCAATTTTTTCAAGCTGTAGAGGATGGGCAGGTTTGGAAACAGCTGGACCTCATTGCTCAGTTAATAGTAGCTTTACTTTGAGAAATATTTCCATGAAGAGGTTCACTGAGCCCAGTGCTTTTCAGGTGCACTGGGAACTCTTCCTGGAGAGGACAACAATAAATCTATTTGTGAGAACACACAGCGTCTGCCATACATTAAATGACAATGCACCTTCGGCTGCTACCTGCAGTGATGTGAAGCACAATCAAATTAAAGCGCATCTTTCACTTGCAGGTCAGTGCATGTGGCAATCCAGCTTTCAGAAGTGGATTGTTATTAGACATTAATTTCATATACTAAGTACTCCCATGCAAGGCGAAGTAGAAATGGACCGGGCATGCAACACCAAGATTCTCCAGGTACTCATCAGAAGGCAGATACGTGTGCTGCGTACTGGGCGGGCACTCTTCCCTAGAATGCTGGCAGCAAAATTAAGTAGTTTTGAAACTGAACAGGACACGGGAGTGCGTGTCTTTTTCCTTACTGTTGTTGTTGTGGCATACTTCTGCTGAAAAAACAGTCATCCGCCTGGTATTTAAGATGTGGAGGGGAGGATGGGATTTTGAGCAACAGTGGATGCGGACAAGTGGAATAGTGTCACTATTCCGTATGCAGAGAAAGTACAAAAGCTATCAATACTGTGCATTAAATAGTAATTTGGAAATCTATTTTGAACTTTTCAATACATTTGCTTGCGTAAATACTTTCACTGAAAAGCAAAACAGTGGTAAGTTAATCAAAGTGCTTGGAAAACAGTGCCACCTGATCCTATGCAATTTGACGTTTGCTGATACTCCCGGAAAGAAAAATGTGAACAGCTGAAGTTGCTCCTCGTGAAGTATCACAGACCAGGCACAGTGTGCTGTGACAGATAAATATGGCACCCATAAGTGCACACAAGGTAATCAGGATTTGTTGGCAATAAAGTGCATGTACGGCAATTTTGCATTAAGCACATAGCTATCAACTAGTCGTGTGTGCACTGTGGGAGCATCTGATGATAGTTGCTGGGAAACTGAAGATGGCAATGATTAAACATGGAAGAAAGCTTCCACCTTCATCAAAGCCATGAAAGCTGCCAAAGGGCACGCCGCAGCAATGCTTTCATGGTGTCAGGAACAACCAGCCATGAGGGAACTCTACTGGCAAAATGGGCATCGTCACTTGTGAAGGACTTAGGTATGTAGAATACAGCTCCACACAGTCGGCCTTGACACCAACAGGAAACAAAGGAACAAGTCTTACCAGGAAGCTGCGTTGTCTCGTAAGACAGCAGGCGGACTATAAAGCAGGCCCACATGCTGCAGATGTGGCCAAGGGCACCAACCCTTGTGTTGTCATATTAGGGCAAGATGCTTTAGTTGTTCTAAGATAGGACACTTGGCTTGCACAAACAACGCTAAAACGAACAACTTCATTAAAGAAGAAGAAACATCGAGTGTTCAATTACATCTGGCTCATAAGAGAAACTGACCACCGTACAGCATTCAATTGGCTAAGAAGGAAAGGTCGACTTAAATGGAAAGAAATCCTGGGTCAGCTTTAGATATTACTTTGGAGAATGAGCTGATTAGGCATTATGGTAAAAGGCAGTTAGAACCAGTTAACTGTCGTTTGTTCACTCACAATGACACGAAAGCTAGACCACTTTGTCCATTAATTAACTTAAGGTCAATGATATACATGTAAGGCACTGCAAATAAGTCCTAAACGTTCAATTATGCTCTTGTATGGCATTATCTAAATGTTTAATAAGGTCGCCACCTTTTAAATGCTTTTTTTGCCCAACAAGTACTGTCATCCCACGAGGATACAATTTTTTTTTCTTCTCCGGCAATTCATGTTTGCTTTCCAATCCCAGATTTCTTTATGTTGGCAAACCGCCTGTCGCTCACGCATCTATGCATCCTCGTTATCCTCGTGGCGATTAGTTTTCTCTTACGGGCGCTTTCCACTTGTTGCACACAAAAAAATAATTATTACCTAACTGGTTTTTAATCTCTCAAGGGGATTGATACTAGCTTGTTTATAGCTTACAAGGGTGCGATTTCACGCCGAACAAAAGGCATCTGTGGGCAGGGGAATCTGGAGGGTGCGAACCGCACGTACATATCTACGAGTCGAACATTTCTTTATGTAAAACTATCGATCGTGCGGCTGTATGAGGCTTGAGTAGTGCCATACCGGCACTTTCGATTTGATTTGGACGACTCGCTTCTGTATTTTGCAATCGCGATCAGGATCCCAATCGAAATTAAATCGTGTAACGCTTGCATGGCTTAACCGAGAGAAAAAATCGGCCTCGTAAACCAATAAAGTGGCTGAAATGCCATTCATACATACGACGAATACGCGGCAAAACAATAAAAAGCAGGTTTCCGAATCATGTGGTCAAGCACAGCGAAAAACATACTTTCACGCACAGTAAAATTAGTACAACGAAAGGATTACTACAACGCTGACACCGCACACGAAAAAAAAAAACCAAATATCAACGATCAAAATAACGCTGAAGCACGCAGTGACAGCGCAAGTTCAGGCGCTGCAAACACCATCCGCGTTAATAAAGCACACGGGCAACGATAAGCACAATCACAGTGTCCGCGCCCGCCAAATATCAACGATCGAAATAACGCTGAAGCACGTAGCGACAGCGCAAGTTCAGGCGCTGCAAACACGATCCGCGTTAATAAAGCACACGGGCAACGATAAGCACAATAACAGTGTCCGCGCCCGCCACAAGAACACCGCAATCAACACTCCTCCAGCACAAATTACGTAAAACTTGGGTACAGCTGATCACTAGAGGCCGGATTTTTAGGCACTAAAAAATCGTGTTTTAGGCGCCAAAAATAGGCAGGAAAAACACAGTTTTAGGCCCCCAAAATTGTAAGTATAGGCACAATAAATTTTTACAAAAACTTAAATTTTCGACTTAGGACGTGCGCGACCTGGTCTACGACAGGAAAGCAAACAAATGTTATATTTTATGATTGTACAAAGGCGTTAATGATTTAACTTAGCCATGCAATGGTCCTTTTTCGGGCATGGTTTCCAGAACACGGTCTCTCCTTTTATTGTCCAGAATGGTAAGTGTCCACCATCGGATAAACGCGCTCCTGGGTCTGCTTCTTTTCGGCATGGCTGGGAAGGGCAGCACAGGATTCAATAGCCAGACCGATAAAAGACCAGTAGGGTCTGTTAGCCTTGTATTGGCCGGGTCAAATAGCGCAGAGTCAATTTCTTTTCTTTGTGTGAACACCATAAAAGGCCCCTTACCAGGTTTGAGCGTTTCGAGCTAGAAGTGTATTGCATGCATTGCGGTAACGATCACGTCTGCCAAGATTTGCAACGCTACCCTCCCCGGAAGGAGGTGAAATGTCAGACTGAATGCCTCGTGCCCTTTATCTCACGGGCTCGCGCACCAATGTGGGGGGAGGTGAAGTTCAACAAGGAATGGTCCTGTGTATTCACAGTAGTACATGAAACTGCGAGAATTATTCGAGGCTACACGTGTAATTTGTGCAACTGTTGCTTGAATAGAAGAATGAAAGTTAATAGAAATATTAAAACGTACAAACGGAATGTGTGCACACTTTTCTTTAGTTTTTTCTTCGAATCGAGAGTGATGCGAGACTTAGCTGCCTATATTTCTTTTGTGTTCGTGTTCTCGCCGTTCCCGCGTCGTTCCAGCTGTGCGACGCGCTGTGTCGTGGTAAGGATACAGGATCCATGCCAGCCTCTCCAAACGCATAGACGGATCCATCCCACAGAAACAGGCAGTACACTATAGAGCGAACGCCGAAACGATACAACGCCGCTTGTGCGCACGACCTGGCTTGGGCATGTCATGTGCACATAGTGTAACCTTGCGTGCGCATGGCGTGTTGATGCGTCAACGTCGTGTGATCTTCCGGCTCCGAGTTTCTCTGATACCGAAGAAGGCAGGGAAGGAATTTGGCTTGCGAGTGGCAAAGGTTTCAAGCTTATCTACCGGCATCATGCTTTCGCGGCTCGTAATGAACCAATTAAAAAGTTCTTCTCGTACAGAGCTCTTCATTGGGCACGCGAACACTTCCAGTATCTGACTAAAATTTCTAATGTGATCTGGTGAAGCGCCATTTAAGAGTAAATTACAAACGAAACAAAAGCCATGTGCACATCTGATTTTTTTAAACTACTTTCTATTTTCCCCTGACGGCACTCCATGGTTTCGCATTCGCTCTCCATATTCCTGCTGCTGCGCGCAGGCACCTCCTGTTTTCTGCCCCCCCCACCACGCCCAAGTCTTCAAGGAGGTGCTTCGATTCCATGGGAACACTGGACTAGAAAACCGGCGGTAAAAGCCGCCCGCCACGTCCTCGGCCATAGACGCCACTCTCCTCTTCTTCTCCTCTCCTCTTCCCGCCTTCCCGCCTGGGACGTGCTCCCATTTAGGGTTGCAGAAATAGCGTCCTTTCCTCTCCCCTGCTCCTACCGCTCGCGCCATGTCAGTGCGGTGGGGTAAGGTGGCCGGCGCGTCCCATTTCACTGCTACTACCGGTTGCTTCCCGGATGTTTGTTGAACTAGGGAACTATAGGTTGTTGCACCCCATAAAGTTCCGAAAAGTCAATTTTGCCCGGTAACATGCATTACGGTCTCAAACTGTACTCGAAAGCAAAATTTGAGGCTAAATAGCGTTCATATAGGCACCAATTTTGAAAATAGGCATTTATGGGCACTTATAGACATTTAGGCACAAACCCCAAAAATAGGCATTTATAGGCACTATAAAAACACTATAAAAGCCCTCCTTTACCCCTAATTCATGCTCATATATCAAAGTGGTGCGATAGGAACGCAAGGAAAAAAATAGGCATTTGCCTATAATCCGGTCTCTACTGATCACACACACACGCAAAAAAATAAGCCTTCATAACGAAAAATCGCATGTGGTTGCCTGACCCATCGTTCTCGAAAAGCCGCAAATGTTTCACAGATCCAAGCCAAGTTGGGTGAAAATAGCGTTTCGTTATTTTCACCGGGTCAGAATAAGCTTTCGCTATTCTCACCGGGTCGGAATAGTCACTGCCTCATTCGGCCTCATTCCTGAACGATCGCAGCGCCAGAGTCCCCCTCTAGTTAATTTTAGGAAACTCTATGGTCGTAGCGGCTGGATGGATGGATGGATGCTATGAGCGTCCCCTTTATAACGGGGTGGTGACATGTCTGCCACCAGGCTCGAAAAAAACTTTCTTTTTTATATTTGCCTAATGCCTTATCTACATTGATTAAATCTATGTTATTATAGCAAAGAAAAATATAAATTCACGGTCCATCTCTCTGCCTCTTAAGGCGGAATGACCTTATTTTTCCCCATTCTTCATTTTTGTCCTTTATCTCTACTTTTCTGCCACCAATACTCTAACCGTCTCTTACTTATTTCTATCGCGGACGTGTTCAGCTTTCCATTGTTGTCCCTAAAACCCAAGGCTTCATGTAGACTCGTGCCCACACGTATATCTGGGTGGATATCGCCACATTCAATCAGTACATGTTCCATCGTTTCCTTAGTTCCCCCCACAGCATGTACATTGTTATTCTTCATTACAGAATCTCGCTTTATAGCTACGCGTTCTAAGGCAACCCGACCTTGCTTCAAACAGTAAAGCGCTTCCCCTTGAATTATCATAAAACCTCTCCCTCCTTATTTCGTTTTTTTCCCTTTCGGTAGTCACTGAGAGCCGGCTTCTTTTCCATCGCTGTCATCCAATAAGTCCTCTCCGCCTCTCTGACTTTTCGCTTAATGCTCCTTGTTGCCATGTCACCCACACTGCTAGCCGTATATTTACCGGTGAGCCTCCTAGTTCTTTTTCTCCACTGCTTCAGACAACACTCGACGACCTGAGGTTGTACCGAGGATGCCCTATCCAGTACGAAAGGACGACCTGAGGTCATCCTCAAACGAACCTCGACAGGTTCCAATCCCGTCTATTTGTCCGGCCCCAGTGCATCCTCATGTTGTCCTGAGGACAACATTGAGGGATCTTTTTAGTATGCGTTCAGGTCGACCTCAGGACAGCATTCAAGGCTCTTTTTAGAATGTATTCAAGGCTTTTAAGACGCATGCTACGCCCATTGGAAATGCAGTTTCCCAATGTGATTGTTTTCCATAAATGAATTAATGATTCAGCCTTAAAACTAAAGCATGGACTTACTGCTTCAAAGAGCAGTAAATTGCCATACCACACGAAAATATAAACACACAGTGACACGCAATGCTTTTTTTTTATTATTATCAGTTTCAAACGACGAGTCCATGGAGCTTGGAGAAATAGGGTTGTTTTGATTTAATCTTTCCATCGGAGGTATCTCGAGATGGGCAGGGTACTGGAGGAGATAATAAAAGAAATAATGAACAGAGGACATTGTGAAATACAAGACTCAAACAGTAACACCGACAAAAGGAAGAGTTAATGCCAGATACACAGAACCATTATGAAAATGGCTCCTAAACAAATGCAGGCACGCTCTCGTCAAGAAACTTGCCTCTTAGCACATGTACAGCAAAAACATCGGGAACATATAAATGCACACCAGCTGCATTGTGATCGTTGCATCAGCTGCCAGCTTTTTATCAAACTGCTCAAGGGCACCTGAATCTTCGAAAACTTTGCTCAGTAGATCTTCATCTCTTCTAACTTGTCATGCAATACTGCACAGTTGCCGCTGTATTGTATCGAACTGCTAGCCTTCCTGCTCCACCATCGCCATGAACGTTTCCGGGATTCTAACTCGTTGCTTAAATTCTGTAACATATGACAATAAATGTGCAAGTGTTGATTTAAAGAAACTTTCCATGCCTAGGCAGGTCACCAATCGCACGTGTCACCAACATTACAAAAGCTGCATCCTTTGCAAGTGACTGGACAGCGCTCGTGTCGTCTCCTCCCTACGTCCTCGTCTTTCTTGCGCTGTGCAAACATGTTGATTCCAAATCACCAACTAGCCCAAGCCTCCGTTTTATCAACCGTTTTATCATGGAAAACAGAGCTTGATATGGCAAACGCGCGCGCGCACACATACAATTAGCTCTATAATCAGAACGTTGTGTACTCTTAACATTGTTGTCGTTGCAGCGACCACGCTGAGCATATTCACGCTCGCAAACGATAGTGTCGCACACGACGTGTAACAAACGAGGTCAGAAAAACTTCCGTGATCTTCCAACTGTGAAGAAACACGGGAAATTAACCCTTGTGAACTCGCATAAACATCATGCGACACAATGCACACCACGACATTGTAGCGCGACATCGTCAGCTTTGGCAGCGCTGGCTTGCTGTCAGCACTGTTTGCTATGCTTAAACAGGCATTAGAGCATCTGTTTCTTTGTCGTCTAAACCTGCAGTCCACGCTATCTTCCATTTCGAACGCGAAAAATAGAGACAGAGACTTCTGCAGACTTACCTGCCACCATGCCTAACTATGCTACTTTCTTTGTAGACGTCCGCTAAAACACTTGGCTTGGATTGCTTTGACTTGTGCTGTCTAAAGTGTCAACATTGCCAGGCAGAAAAAGAAAAAAGGGCCACCGTCGGATACCGTGTCGACCGCGTCGTTACCTGTTCGTTGCCGACCACTGGGGTAATCGTCCGTGTTTGCGCAAAACAGAAAACTTCGCAAACACACACACATGCGCGCGAAAAACATTTTCATGTATGATTGTGAGGCATAAATAGACGAACATGCAGAAACAATTCTACAATCAAGAGCAACGCTAGCGGTTGTCACATGCATTTAATTTTCGCGCGCCCGCGATGAGAGCCACACAAAGTTCATGCACAACATTTTTTCTGAATTATACAGTATGCACTCAAAACGTCCTACAGTGGACGGTTTTTTGGACGATGAGTTATCCTCGAAAAGTACTGAAAAGTATGTTTTCAGCATCATCCTGTGAATGCCTTCCTGAGGGCGCACTGAGAACGTCGCATAATGTATGAGGACGCAGTGAGGACGTTCGTACCATTTGAGGACGACCTCAGGTCATCGAGTGTTGTCTGGGACGCGTGTCGACGCTTTTTCTATACAAATACCTGAAAACCTTCCCTGCCCATCTACTCTCCTTCATTTTCCTCAGCCTCTCTTCAAATCTAATTTTGCTCTGAGCTTCCCTCACTTCAAAACCTGTCCATCCCATATCACCCTTTACAGCCTCATTTGTCGTCTTCCCGTGAGCGCCCAACGCAAGGCGTCCCACAGTCCTTTGATTTACATCCATTCCTGATTGCACCTCTGACTTCATGCACACCACTGAGTTCCCATATGTAAGCCCCGGAACCATCACACCCTTCCACAGCCCTCGAAGCACCTCGTACCTATTGTATCCCCATAATGCTCTGTGCTTCATGATTGCAGCATTCCTCTTTCCCTTTGTTACCGATGCTTTCTCTTGTACCTCCATATATCTATCTCCCTCATTTACCCACACACCGAGGTACTTGTACTCGCTTACCCTCGGTATTTCTTGGCCCTGTATTAAGACCGCATGGTCTTCGTGATCATCAATCCACATTTTGTTGCACTAAAACCTAGTCCTAGAGCCTCGCCTTCCCTTCCGCAGATATCTGCCAGCCGCTGTATATCATCTTGACTGTCCGCAAATAAGACAATATCGTCAGCATAAAATAGACCTGGAAGCTTCCGCTCAACCATCGCGCCTGCCTGTTTGTGTGACAGATTAAATCCAATGTTGCTACCTTCTAGCGCTTTTTCCATCCTCACCGTGTACAGCATGAATAACAGCGGGGACAAAGGACATCCCTGTCTCAGCCCCTTGCTAATGTCAACGCTGTCCTTGCTGCTTATTCTTTCCCATTCTACACAAACTGTATTTTCTCGGTATATTTCCCTCAAAAGCTGTATACAGTCGTCACCTATGCCCACTTCCTTCAATATATCCCACAAAATTTCCTGATTAACGTTGTCATATGCTCCGGTGATGTCTAGATAAGCTACGTATAAGGGCCTACATGTTTTCTATTTTTGATATTTCTATACACTGTGTAAGAACAAACAGGTTATCGTCTAACCGCCTGTCGATTCGGAATCCATTCTGGAGTTCTCCCAAAATATCATTTTGCTCTACCCACGTTTCTATTTTTAATTTTACTGCCTGCATCGCCAACCGGTATAGCACCGATGTAATGGTTAGCGGTCTATACGAGCTAATGTTATCCTTTTCTCCCCTGCCTTTATAGATTAAGTTCATTCTACTTTTTCGCCAACTGTCTGGTATTTCCCTCTCATGTGAGCACTTTTCTACGGCTTTCAGCAGTGCTTCTTTAGTGCTATGTCCTAGTTCATTGATGAGGCTGACGGGAACCCCATCTAAGCCCGGAGTAGTGCGCTTAGGAATTTTTCCTTCGGCCTTCTTCCAATTGAAATTCTCAAGTACTACATCTTCCTCGGTTGTACTCTTCTGCATACTTTTACTCACCGGGAGAATCCCCTGGGCGACCTTTTTAAACGAATCGGCTGTTACCTTTCGGATGTAACCTAGCGCTTCATACCCTTCCAATTGATTTCCTTCTTCATCGACCATATGTTGTTGCATTGTGACAGACTTCCTACCTAGCGCTTTTAGGTGGCTCCAAAATATCCTAGGCACGGCCTTCTTCTTTTCGCGAATCTCTGTCATCCAGCGTTCACTTTCGCCTTTAATTTTTGCCTCGACTAATTTCTGCACAATGGATTTTTGCTCAAAATATATTTCCCATACTTGGTTGACTTCATCCTGTGGCCGCTTCTCCATCCTGTGGCCGCTTCTCCGGCGCCCCTCCCGAAAAGCGCCCCTAGCGGCGGCAGCGAAAGCACTGGCATGTGAAGCAGACGACGCGGAGAAGGCTCTGCTACTTTCGGCAACGTATTCAAGTAGTAGCGGCGGCGTTTCTTTTTGGACAATCGCAAGCTGTACGCTGTTTCGTTTGTCGCCCAAGGCAAAGAGAAGCGGCAGCAACAGTGTTTCTTGAACAAAGCACGAAGCGTTCGACTGTCGGACATGTGTTCAGATAACGGGGCCCGTCGTCGGGCTTCAGGGAGACTCCCGCGCAGTCTTTTGCGGTCGTGGCAGCGTTCAATGGTCGCCAAGTCATCAAGAAAGGATGACACATGTTCTTTTCATGTCTTCACACCCAGGAGCACCGTCGGAACGTCAATCGACTGGGCTTCTTTGCGTGGTGCTGCGCTTTTATGCGTTTGCTTTCGTTTGGAGGCGGACAAGAGGCACGATGCCTCCTCCCTTTCGGGACTGCAAATGAGACCGGCCCGATTGGCGAAAGTGTTGTAAAATAAACATCTTTGTATTTTAACTGCCAAACTCGCTGCTCCTCACTGTTGGGCTCCTGGTGGGAAGGCGAGTACTGACAGCACACGTGCACTAATGGCGATGCCAGTTACATTGCGTTGCGGCTTTCAAGGCTTGACCAGCCGGCGTACGCGTTTTCATGCGTTTGCTCTAGAGAAGGGTCACCGCTTGCACGAAGCTGGCCACATGCTTGACATCACGGAATATAAAAGCGACAACGACTGCAAATTGCTTTGCAAGTGCACCCCCCAGACGAAGTTCAATGCGATAAGCTACGATGTGGAGCTAGATCTAGGTATTCCCATTCATATTTCTATTTTAAACGCAAAGCATTTCTTATCTCTATCTATAAATGCCTCTATCTCTCTATCTAGCCGCCTACGTCTGCGCGCTTTCGTGGTCGCCTCCTTAACATTAATCAAAATTGGCATAGGTACGAAAACAAGACGAACATGGCTGTCTGGATGTGATATGGTGGTGAGTAGCGCGAACATACCGGGCCGCGGGATGCTGGTATGAGGCACAGGGGATTCACAGTGAATCTACCCAGGAACGGCGAGAACAGACATTGGTAATTTAAGCGGGTGCATGTCCCAAAAAATCCGGCATCAGCCACGTGAACCCGACGTATGCAAAGAATAGAAATATGGATCCCAGCAGGAGTCGAAACCAGGTACTCTGAGCGGATATCAAATATTCTACCACAGAGCCAAGCCAGGACTTTAATTACTTTTGAAAAGATCCTATGCGCAAGAAAAATGTCGGTGCAACCAACGTGAATTGTGGTTGCAGTGCTGACTATCTAATTTCATGACAAGGCATGGCCTCCGAGATGGCGGGCGCGCGGCGGGTTTTTCTCCGGCCGTCCCAATCGCACGGAGAGAGCGTATTTCCCGAGGTGGGCGTGGCCCGCTCTTTTCTCCGCACCGCGGCGCACTTACTTACCAGGTGCAATCTGGAATGGATGTAAATCAAAGGACTGTGGGACGCCTCGCGTTGGGCGCTCACGGGACGACGACAAATGAGGCTGTAAAGGGTGATATGGGATGGACAGGTTTTGAAGTGAGGGAAGCTCAGAGCAAAATTAGATTTGAAGAGAGGCTGCGGAAAATGAAGGAGAGTAGATGGGCAGGGAAGGTTTTCAGGTATTTGTATAGAAAAAGCGTCGACACGCAGTGGAGAAAAAGAACTAGGAGGCTCACCAGTAAATATACGGCTAGCAGTGTGGGCGACATGGCAACAAGGAGCATTAAGCGAAAAGTCAGAGAGGCGGAGAGGACTTATTGGATGACAGCGATGGAAAAGAAGCCGGCTCTCAGTGACTACCGAAAGGGAAAAAACGAAATAAGGAGGGAAAGGTTTTATGATAATTCAAGGGGAAGCGCTTTACTGTTTGAGGCAAGGTCGGGTTGCCTTAGAACGCGTAGCTATAAAGCGAGATTCTGTAACGAAGAAGAACAATGTACATGCTGTGGGGGAACTAAGGAAACGATGGAACATGTACTGATTGAATGTGGCGATATCCACCCAGATGTACGTGTGGACACGAGTCTACATGAAGCCTTGGGTTTAAGGACAAGAATGGAAAGCTGAACACGTCCGCGATAGAAATAAGTAAGAGACGGTTAGAGTATTGGTGGCAGAAAAGTAGAGATAAAGGACAAAAATTAAGAAGGGGGGAAAATAAGGTCATTCTGCCTTAAGAAGCAGAGAGATGGACCGTGAACTTATATTTTTCTTTGCTGTAATAACATAGATTTAATCAATGTAGATAAGGCATTAGGCCACCATAAAAAGAAAGTTGTTTTCGAGCCTGGTGGCAGACATGTCACCGCCCCGTTATAAAGGGGACGCTCATAGCATCCATCCATCCATCGTGGCAGGCACGCCGAGAGGCAAACCGTGCCCATCGCCGTGCGGTCAAGGCAAAAGACCCCGAGGTTTGTAGCGACAAATGGCAGTGGCCGTATAACGAACCGCTAATCCGTATTCCGTATTCCGTTTTGGCCGCCATTAGCGCTCCCTGATTGGTCGTTCAGCCCGTCAATCAAGTGACGTGTCGGAAGCCCAAAGTGTGGTGACGTCAAAATGACGAGTCCGCCCTCATTATGCAAAGATAAACGGAATCGGTTCCGCCGAAGCGCGGCACAGCCAGCGAGTGGCCCCGTCGGCAGACGGAATAGGAAAAAATGGCGGCGCCGGCGTATTTTCCAGAGGCTTTCATGTTCTTGGCGGCGATCGCTCGGCAGCACCGTGGGAGAAAAGAGCTCGACGACGCGTTCGGTTTGCCAGCTAGTGAAAGGGTTCGGCGTCACCTCGACTGTATCGCCCGGAGAAAGAAAGGTGCGGCGGTTGTGCGACGAAGTGGCCGAGGAAGACGCGCGACCGACGCCGCTGTCTGTGGAGCTTGTGGGTGTTGTGCGGCCCGTGCGGCCTTCCGTTTTTCGCGACTGGCAGCTTTCAAGCCTCGTCGGGAAGCGGGGAGACTGTTGTCACCATGCAACCCGCGGTGAGCAGACTGTGCGTGATGTTGTGGCGGAGGTAATCGTGCGTGCCGGGGTCCGCAAGTGGTTTCACTTCCCGTGGACGCCGGACGAGAAGGGCGCCTTCAAGAAAGTTTCCTCGGCTGCCGGCGTCATCGGATGCGTGGACGGCAGCGTTGCCGTAATCATAGCACCGAAGGGCGACCATCACAAGGCGGCGTCTTATTGCTGCAAGAAGCATTACGCCGACATCGTCATGCTCGTAAGTATCGATCGATCATCCTATCCTCTCGTGCACATGTCAGCGTAGCGAAATGTGTCTCATAGTTGTTCACGCTTTCGTCAGGTCTGCGACGTAGACATGGGAATCTTGTCGTGAACCACTGCGTCTGGGGTCAGCAGACGACGCCTGCGTCTGGCGGACAACGCGGCTGCGGGAGCGATTCGAAGGGGGCACGGATTGCAGCGACCATACCTTTTAGGTGAGCAGAATGAAAAAAAAGCTGCGATATTCACGGTTTGAGCCATCGGAATATGTGTTCGCGCTATTGTTGAAGCTCTGTTTCATTAGCTACGGGCACTTGGCAACTGACAGAATTTCGAACGCTGCATGTGTATTATATTGCAGCTATCGGTTATTTGCTCCACAATATCGTCAAGTGACGCACATTGTCATGGCAGCCTCTTCGTAGTATTCATGCTTCGCGTAATACGGCTAGGTCAGGCTGGTGGAGTGATGTGATGTTCAAGTACAGCATATTCTATCATTGCTATCTTTGTGTGGCTCGGCCTTGCGGATCCCTGACATTGAAGTAGTACTTACAGCACACCGCTCATATTTTTGCAGGTGACAGAGGCTACGTACCAGTGCCATGGCTCCTGACTCCTCTCCAAGGGCGTCCTCTCTAAGACAATGTAAAAAGCAAGTGCTACGCCACGCATGCTGTAATGCAGTCTGTAATGAAGCGTTGTATTGTGCTATTGAAGAGGGGCTATCTCTGCCTTCAGCAGTGCCATACCCTCCATTTTGAATCAGAATGTACATCTCGCATTGCTGTGTGTGCAGTGTTGCACTTCGTTTCCATTGCAGAAGACGACAGAAGTGTTTATCATTTTAGTGATGATGATGACAGTGAGCACGGCAGTGTTGTCAATGATGACACCCAACCACTGCTTAGGCAAGGATGGTCGTCACACTCCACATGTATTCACAGACAAGCTCTCTGCAATGGTAGTCGACTATTTGGCTAACTGCACCACTGACAACAGCGCTAGGCCACTTCTATGAGAAACATGTGATTAAGTAACTACAATGTATAGCGTTCTTCGTGCCAAAACCGTGATGCGAATGTAAGCCACGCACTGTGGAGGACTCTTAATTTATCTTGACCACCTGCGGTTCTTTAACATTCATTTCAATGTGAATATAGCAGCGATTCTGATTTTGACCCTCATGGCAATGTGTTTGCTGTCATCAGGAATTGAACCCATGTGCTGAATGAAGCTTGGCAGTGCAACCTGCTAAGCTATCACGGCGACTTGCCTAACGACTAGAAGAAAATGTTGTGAAGTTCATTTTTTTGGTAGTAACAAATTGCTGCTGTGTTTATCATGCTCACATGCTGTATGACCAGGTCTTTCCCACAACTTGACTTCATGTGGACGGGCCATATTTATGGCTATACATAGGAACCTTTCATTTAGCAACTGTCAATATAACGCACTGTACTCGGCAGCAGAGTGCTGTAGCCTGTTCACTGGAAAGCAAGGGTTTGGTATTGTTTTTGTTTCTGCTAATCATTCTCTAATCACAAACACACAGACCGTTATCTGCTCTATGTCTGGGGGTACACACCAAGTCTTTGTCTCCTTGCCTCCTATTAAAAACGCGAGAGACTGACGCAGACACAGCGGGCCCATTCAAACTTCATCATCTCCTCCTTTTCTCTATGAGCCCCCATGCTTTATTAAAGCACTTCTTTTTCTACACCTCCAGTATTACAACACACAGCTTGCCTTTTGCTCCATGCACACCTCGTGGGCATTGTGCTCTTTTGTTGCACGTCCACCATACTGTTCCTTTTGAAAGGGCCAACCGATGCTGAAACAGATCGTCTGGCATTTCAAGTACATTTTGCTCATTCGGGAGTGTGCTCATTCGTGTATGCTAAAGTAATGTGAAAGAATAAGTATGCAGTCTCTTCAAGTCAGCTCTTTGTAAAAAAAATTTTTTATTAATGTTCATGCCACTGCAAACATGGAATATACTTTCTGTAAATAAATGTACATTGTGAAACTGTCATGTTTTAAAAGCATTACTGACATTTATTACATTGCACAAGCAACATCATGCTGAAGGAAACACAGTGCGACATCATATGGCATGGGTAATTAATGAATACTAGAATGCAAATATAGGTGACATCAGGCTGACGAGCACAGGTAAAAGTAATCTGTGAAGACATCCTCACACGACTGCTAAAAAGTGGAGTATTGATTTAAAAAGAATTATGCATTACACTTGTCGCGTTGGAAAGATGACCTGCAAGTAATGAAACAAAAAAAAAAAGAGAAAAATGAAGACAAGTTAAAAGGAAAGAAAAAAGTGGTGGTGCTCGTGGCCGTCGAGGTGGCTGCAGCGGCAGTGAAGGCTGGGAAGCTCCAGGCACAACGGCAGCCAGGAGATGCTCAAGCGTGCCTCCAATGCATTCGGTCGCCGAACACAAGCCCTCAACTTCATCGACAAGCTCCCGACGGTGCTGCTAGACAAAATCACGTAATGTATTGACCCTGTAAAGCAAGAGCATGTACAGGAACACAACTGATGATCCACCTGTTTGAGTCAGGCAGGCAGCAATAACTTATAATCAATTTGGACGGAAAAGTTGATTAATAAGAAGAAAACAGGCAACCTTTTTTTTGTTTGTTCATTTATAACACAGCCAAACCACAAGAAGTCAAACAGATTTGAAGTGTTGGTTTCACTTGTTTTTGTGGCACGAACTTGTGACATGGCTTCTTCCAAACCTTGGCACAAGCACTTGTTAACCCCGCGGTCTGCTGCAAGCGGTGGGCTCGCCACCGACGCGCGTAGCGACCTTGCGGCAGTGGTAGGCAAGCCAGCGCTTGACCGTTTTTACGGCCGGATACAGTGCATCGGGCAGAATGGCAACTGTACACAGTGCTGCTCTGTCCACAGCACTCGCAACTTGGCGAAGAACTCTCAGTTCTACTCGATACGCACCAAAAACAGGCCCGCCCCTGCTGGGACACCCTAACAGGTGGCTTCGTAAATTTTTTACCCTTTTCTTTTCGAGTTCTCGCTGCGATGCGGTAAACCAATGCAGCATATATCGGCTACAAGAATTATGCGTATCAAATTTATTCGTTAAATAATCGCAAATCAAACACAGTGGCGTGCATGTTAACAAAAATTTTTTCCGCAACAAGTTTCTTCTGCGCAAGTTCGATTAAGCAGAAATGTGAGGAAAATGCAGTGGATAAATGAATGCGCACTTCCATGTATGCATCGTGCGCTGTAACGACGCTCGCTCAGGCACGATCGTTCTCGAAATTAAAAGGTGTTGCTTACCTGTTATTAGACGACAGAAGTGCAGACTTCTCCTGTTCACACATTCTTGTTTTCGTTTTCTTTTTTTGCGTTAACTGTAAGAACAAGAGCAAAGTAAACATAACGCGATAACGGCATGGTTGGCATTGTTTACTCACCTTGCGGCTAGAATTTCATGTTTTCCTCGTTCTTCGCAGCTTCCGATATTCCTCTGCGACGAAAATACTCTCCGGTAGTCGCGATCACATTCTTCTCGCAGCATTATTAGCGATAGAACGCGGCTCGCAGAGACGATCAGCTGTTCTTTTTTTCCCCCACAGCGGCCATCTTAAGTGACTTGGATTGGATGCATGAGCGACTCATATGTGGCTACGACTCTCAAAATACGTGTGTTTTGCGTTTACATTGCAATACGCTTCATTCACGGTAGCACTAGAAGCTTATAAAACAAATTTATTCTCATTTGCGTAGGATTGTTTCTTTGTCACACGCTCCCGGACAAAATAAATCGAATATACGGCCCCTTTGCGGCCCTCGGCGTACCTCGGCCAGAAAGTCGCTAAAGCCCCTAAATTTTCCCCCTGAAAATACCTTGAAAATACTAGGGATTTCCCCAGAATTCCTACGTAAAAAACGCCAACTGCCACACTTGTATTGCTCCACAAGCTATGGGCGGCTACGAGCGCTTTTCATTGGCCAAATTCGAAAAACGTCGCGGCTTCCGGCATGGGCGGTGCCTGAAACGTGACGTAACAGGGAAAACGGAATACGGAATAGAAGTACGTTATACGGCCACAGCACTACGTCTGAAACACGAAATGCAGGCCCTGGTTCAGATGAAGCTAGCCAATGCCAATAGACAGATGTTACAGGACCTGCGAGAGGAGGGAAAGTCAACAGCTGCAAAATTCTGGAATTATGTCCGGTCGCTTGATAGAAAAGAACAGCCGGAGCTCCAAATCATGGACAGCGAAACAGGACAGCAGGTTGTAGACCTTAAAGGGTATGTAACAACATATTTAAAGACCCTGTATAGTCCTACAGACGCAAATGACAGTCCTACAAGCAAGACTCGAAGTGGGCCGACCGCTCCGCACCTCTCGGAGACAAACTGGGCTTTCTCACACGGGAGTGTCGAACCACGGCCGGACTAGACTCCCTCCTCCGCTCTCCCTTACGGCCTTCGCAATGCGCCGAGAGTGAAAGAACTTTTTCCTGACGAGTTGCTCAATGGCTCTCCGCATGAGGGCGCCACCACCTCACCGTATCCGCGGGCGCGTGGAGGCTGTACAGGCGCTCCCGCTGCGTTCTGCTGCCATCATTTTTCGAGTATCTCCTGCTCCGATTGGTGACATTCTTGCGTGCGCAACGTCCATACTTGTGAGCTGTTGCCCACGATTTAAGTGTCGACTAGACGACTAAGAAAGATCCATTTTTCTGAGTTTTGACCTGTTGTCCTATTCTCAAAAACATACGCAGCCAGTTGCTGGAACGTGAGCTTTCAAACAACACAGGCATCATTACTGAAAAGTTTGTCCAGAAGCTTTATGAATTCAAAATGGATAAAACCGTGACGTTGGCGAGAAACTACTAGGAAGCATGTTTACCCGTCGAACTTAGAAAATATGAACGCCCCCCTCCCCTCCGCTCTCGCTGTTCAGGGAACCTGAACAACGAGAGGGGCGAGTAAATAGGTGAAACGTACCAGTAAAATTTGTTGCTGGGCTAGTTGGTGCATAGTTAAAATATAAGACGGTGGCGCAAAAATGGGACAAGGACGAAACAGGAAGAAGAGACGTATACAAGCGCTTGTATACGTCTCTTCTTCCTGTTTCTTCCTTGTCCCATTTTTGCGCCACCGTCTTATATTTTAACGAAACGTACCAGCCCTTGCTGTTCACCACAAAAACAGTGGAGACGACAAGATTTCTCTTAGGGAAGGGAATTAATGTTTTGACGCGGAACTTTAACAGTGACCCAGTTGAAGCACGCTTCGGACGGCTTATTTCCAAGTGGGGGGGATAACGTAGGTTTGATGGAAGGGTTGTTACAGTTGCCCTTTATGACATTGTCAAAGGCAAGGCCAGCCTTCTAAAACAGATGCATGTGACAGAAACTCAAGTTGAAGAGCTTGCTACAGCTGTACCTCAGGACGTAACACAGCTGGATGACCTGAAAGGACATTTTTGGGGGGAGTCCAGCGCCCCCCTCATCTACATACCTTGGTCTGATGTATGTTGGGAAATACATTGTAAAACTGAATAGTGAGCTTGGCTGTAATGTGTCAGCGACGATGGTGACCGCGATTAACGAAGGGGCCCGCTTTTGTCCACTTCTGTTCACATTTGTTCTCTTTTTTTGCAATTTTATTGCACAAAAAGAACAAAAGTGGAGTCCACTACCATGTCCTTGTTATTTTGAAAATGACCTTCCACAAACGAAAATTCACAAAGTGCTGCAAGTTCTCGTTACACGTTCAATAGTCGCCCATGTTTAGCTTCCCAGAATATGTCGGCAATAGTCACAGAAGCCGCACAGCTGGTGTCATTGTTGACAAGTTTCTCAGAGTACTTCTAGTAAACCACAACAAGATTGTAACGGAAAGAAGTAATAAACCAGTCGCTCACGTGCATAAGTAATCTAGAAAGTATTTTAGTCTTGAATATGCATGACGTGAATGTTGTCGGCACCAAAATGTACAAGAACACTCTGTATCGATCAAGAAATATAGTTTGTACCGGTAAAAGTTTATTTATTTATTTATTTTTTTTGTAGAATCGCAGCATCCGCACCTCTCATAACCTCAGCGGCGTTTGCTGAGGTAATCATTTACCCTAACCTAAGAAACGGCAGGTGTTCAATAATTGTGAGTGTTGGCGTAACCTTCCTTTTTATTTTTCCAGCGTCGTCTGCTACTGATGGTTTTAGGCAGAGGCCGAAAGCCGTAACATACACATCATATCAGCCTATGATGTTGACTACTGGCATCGAAAATAGAGAATAAACTTAAAAATTCCAGATAATATGCGTCCGATAGCCAGTCTTACGCACATATTCCTCGTATGCGGCCCGCCGGAGCGCGTCTGTGAAGGCGCTTTGCGAAGGCGGACGGTGAGCTAGCAGCGCCACCACAGAGCTGCGGCGGCAGGCGGCAGCGCCCGTCATTGCAAAGGCCGTAAGGAGGAGCGGAGGAGGGAGTCTAGTCCGGCCGTGGTCGAACGTGCACTCTCCCGCCTTCGGACGCACACAGCCACAGGGCCTGACGGCATACCAGCCAGCCTAATTAAGTGCCTAGGCTCAGAATGCAAGGAACAGCTGGCTGGTTTCTTCACCAACATGTTGGATGGCGAGGAGATACCCAAAGAATGGCGACTCGGCAGAGTAGTGCTGATCCCCAAGAAAGGAGGCAATACAAGTCATCTAAGCGACTACAGACCACTGACAGTCACCTGCACGCTATACAGAGCCTTCACGCAAGTGATAAAAGACTGGGTATACGGGTGGGCGGAGTCCAACGGTCTCCTCACAGAACTACAGAATGGCTTCCGAAAGGGCAGGCGGTTGGAAGACAACCTCTTCGTGATTACGCAGTGTGCCGAGATTGCCAGAAAGGAAAACCGGTGGACTGCTTTGCTGCTTCCTGGATGTGGAGAAAGCATATGACAATGTTCCGCATGCCACTCTCTTTAACTGCCTGAGAGACCTGGGACTCCCGGAAACACTGCTGACAACAATTGAGCAGTTGTATAGCGGCAACACGGTTACGACGTCCTTTGCTGGGGTCACGACAGAATCTGTGGAGGTTTCGAGGGGTCTCCGTCAGGGCTGCCCACTATCGCCGATACTATACCTATTGTATGTGTCCGGACTTGAGCGAGCGATAGAGAGGTCGTCCCTTGGCTTCAGCCTGAAATACAGCACCACCGGTATAGACGAAAATCGCAAGATACCGGGACTGGCGTTTGCAGATGACATCGTTTTAATGACAGAAAATCATCAAGACATGCGGCACTACTCAACATCTGTGCAGCGGAAGTCGAAAAGCTGGGGCTTCGCTACAACGCCAAGAAGACGACAGTAGTACAGCTAGTGGGTGCGACACTGGGCAACGAAACCCTGACACTGTCCGGAAAGGCGCTGGGGGTTGCCTCATCGTACAAGTACCTCGGAGTGACGCTGCGTGCAGGAGGCGACATTTATAGTGAACACGAGGAAATAGTCAGACGGATGGTCCTGCGGGCACAGTGTGTTCTCCGGCGCAGAAGCATATGGGGATTCAACAGATATCTCATGGTTCGCGACATGTGGAAGCTTGTGCATGTTCCGGCACTGACTTTCTGCAACGTCATTGTCTGCTTGTCTCATGCGACCAGGGAATGGCTGGAACGACGGCAGCGAGAGGTCGGCCGCACTGCTCTGGGATCGCATGGGGCAGTAGCTATCGAGGCTGTTCAAGGAGACCTCGGGTGGTCCACCTTCGAGGCACGGGAGGCGGCAAGCAAGCTGACCTACCGTGGCCTCTTGCCTTTTTTGCGGAAAGAGCGACTCGCCCGACAGGTCTTTGACTACCTCTCAGCGACGTGTATGCGCACCAACTGGACAAACCGCGTATACCGACTTGAGAAGAAATACGGCTTCTTCACGGCACCTATACAGGCGGACACATGGCAGCAATATGTGAAGGATGTGCGCGACCGTGTCCAGGAGAAGGAAGAGGAGCTGCGGCTGCAGGGGATGGGGGGCAAGAGCTCTATGACCTTGTATGGACAACACAAGCGGACTATTGGCGCGGTGTTCATATATGACAAAAGCCTTGGAAGCAGCCTGCTCTTCGAGGCGCGAGCTGGGGCCCTGCGCACCTTGGAACGCCAGCGGACTATAGATAGTGAGCAGCGGGATGTGTTGTGTAGGGTCTGTGAGTGTGCTGACGAAACTATGGAACACATTGTGGTGCAGTGTAGCGAAATCGAACCCCAATGTAGGCGAGACACTCCGTTGCATTTCGCTCTGGGATTCGAGGGTGATGGTGGGGGAGATGATCAGAGGAGCGGTGGAGCGCACTAAGCGGCGCCTGGAAACATGGAGAATCTTATCTCTTCAGAGGGTCGCGAAGTGAACGGACATAGAGTAGGTCGTCCCTCACATCCTCCTGAATCGTTTTTTTTTCTTTTTTTCTTTTTCCCTTAGCTGGGGTTTTTTATACTCCTGTATCTTTTTTTATTGCCAAGCCGCTATACACGCGGCGACCCGTTATAAAGGGAACGGCACCACATCATCATCATCATCATCATCTGGCCAATGGGCGGGGCAGTGACGTCGCGGCGCGGCGATGACGCTGGCCACGTCACTGCCACGCCTCCCCTTCGGCGCCGTCCGCCATATTTACGCTTTCTGCGCGACGGCTGCTGCAGCCTAGAGTGCTTACGCGCTGTTCGTGCGAATGCTGTAGCGCCACTAAACAAATTGTGAAGTCGAGATAGTGCAGGAACGCTGTAATTCTACTTTAATGAAGAGTATGGACAGGATTCAATGTGCGATAACATTCAAATAATAGAAATACTTACTCCTAAAGCTGTGTACGCGGACTCCCAGCCGACTACGTTCTGAGTGGAACAGGCGACGCTTTTTAACGTGATTAAAGAGCTCGTTTCGCAGAAATTTCGGTGTCTGCGTCGGTGTCACCGTCGGCATCTTTAGTTTGAGCGAAAAAGCAGCCTTGACAGTGAGGTAGATGCAATTTAAGACAGGAGCCCGAGGGCGTTGCACAGTTGCGGCACAGTGTACGTAGGCACGGCCGCTGGATAAAAAAAGGAGGTCCAGCGGCCGTGGTGTAGGTCTCGTCTCCGCCGAGAACGGAAGCAAGCTATTAGCGTTTGCGAGGCGATAGTGTGTGTGTGCGCGCGCGCGTGTGTTTGTGTGTGCGCGTGTGTTTGTGTGTGTACGCACGCTTACGCGCGCGTGTGACCGAGTGCACGCGCATGCGTATGCGCATGCATGTGTGCGCGCGCATGTGCACGTGTGTGTGTACGCACGCTTGAGCGCGCGTGACTGAATGTGCACGCGTCTGTGTGGCGAATGCATGTGTGCGCGTGCATGTGCACGTGTGTCTGTATGTGTGTGCGCGCTCGCACGCATAGAGGAGCACACACACGCCGCGCTAGCGCACACACTGGCCGCGCGAGCACACACACACGTGCGCTCGCGCGGCGTGTGTGCGTTCGTGTGCTCGCGCGGCGTGCGTTCGTGTTAATGAGTGTGCACGCGCACGCGTCTGTGTGTGCGCATGCATTTGTGCACGCGCGTATGTGCACGTGTGTCTGTATGTGCGTGCGCGCTCGCACGCACAGACGCGCGAGCACACACGCACGAACACACGCCGCGCGAGCACACGCACGCACAACGGTGTTTTGAATCCAATGAGCCACCGCTTCTTTTTTTTTTTTTTTGGAAGCCTAAACGATCGTACTCCTTCAGAGCTATGATTTAAGGAAACAAGCGCGCAACAACAAACAATTCACGCAACCAGTTCACGCAAAATCCGAGGATAAATATGTAAGCGCCCCACGCGCGCTGCTCCGAGGGGATGGTGGCTGGCGCTGGCCCCCCGCCGCTCCGCGCGGCTTCGCCGCGGCCGTCAGGGAGATTGGTTGAACGTCACGAAAAGTGGGCGGCGCTGAGGCGGCGTGCGGAGAGCGGCGAGATGAAAGAATCGCCAAACTCTTGGGATCGAAAAAGCTGCCGCGCTGTTGGCGCAGCTTGCATGTGGCGAGGAAAAAAAATGGTTTTGCGCTTTTATTAACCTCGCGCTGATTTGGAAATGTCTGGTCAAGGTGTACGAGAGGCCAAGTCAATGCCGGGGCCTATCGATTCTCAAATGGGCTTTTTTTTTTGCTGTAGATTTGCGCCGCCTTTATTCGAGCACTTAGGAAAGCGATGCCTCTGCAAGAGATCCGCATGTGCTAGAAACTTACTATACTTCGAAATTTGGAGGGCTGTATAGTATGGGGGCGCTAGCGAAGGAGAAGAAAAAAAGAACGATGATGAGGCTGGGCGTGATGACGCCCGGGGCTCGCGCTCACCCTGCCGCTAAAGACCAATCAGTCGTTGCCGGTCCTTCGTAAATTAAACGCGTTTTTCTTGTCGCCTACGTGTTCTCTGAGGGCTTCGGCCGACCACTGGCCCCGAGTCCACAATAGATATGTTGAGAATGTTGTAAGCTAGATTTAAGGCCTGCGACGGAAGCAGTACGTTTGGAAGCAGTATCGCAAAAAGCAGGTATCGGTGCTTGCTTCCATTGTGCATTTTTTACTTCGGTGTAACAACATATTGCGAAATGAAAACACACGTACAGCAGCGTAAAGAAGTAAAAAAGTGACATCGGCATAAAGGAAGCATTATCCGCACAGAGTGAAGTGGCAGATTGTGGCCTTCATGCAGTCAATATACATCGTAAAACTGAAGCGAAAACTAAGATCATGAAAAAATCACGCACGCAAACCTGCTGGTAAACACTGCGGAACGATCATTGCACTGCAATGCATGCGAGGAAATTAAATATAACAAAAAATACAAAGACGTAAGAAAAGCATTATTCGCATAAGACAGCTCAGTGCTGCATGAATACAATACCATAAGTACAACTAAAATGTAAACTAAAAAATAGGAACTATGCACAGAACGAAGCACAACGAACCTACGCAGTAAATACTGCACGAAGATTACGGCACCACAAACAAACAAACAAAAAAAAAAAAAAACATGCGCACGCTCTAATTCCGCGCGCTCTGCTTTCTGCCGCGGTCTCCGCTGCCGCCGGAATCCCAGAGAGTCTGGCGAATGGGCGGGGCAGTGACGTCGCGGCGCGGCGATGACGCTGGCCACGTCACTGCCACGACTCCGCTTCGGCGCCGTCCGCCATATTTACGCTTTCTGCGCGACGGCTGCTGCAGCCTAGCGTGCTTACGCGCTGTTCGCGCGTAAACTGTAGCGCCACTAAACAAACTGTAAAGTCGAGATAGTGCAGGAACGCTGCAGTTCAACTTTGATGAAGAGTATGAACAGGATTCGATGTTCGATAACATTCAAATAATAGAAATACTTACTCCTAAAGCTGTGTACGCGGACTACCAGCCGACTACGTTCTGAGTGGAACGTGCGACGCTTTTTAACGGGATTAAAGAGCTCGTTTCGCAGAAATTTCGGTGTCTGCGTCGTTGTCACTGTCGGCTTCTTTAGTTGTGAGCGAAAAAGCAGCGTTGACAGTGAGGTAGATACAATTCGAGCTAGATGCAATTTAATACCTCTGTCACACGTGGCAACTTAAGCGCACTTTGAGCGAGTGTACTTACGCTCACAAAGTGTCACTTTGGCGGTGCGCTGCTACACGAGAACGCGAAGTGTACTTTGGAAATGATGACAGTGGCAATTGGCCGATTAGTAGCGCAGCATATATTTGTTACTTTTGCGCCCCTGTCACAGCATCGGACACGCTGTCTTCGTAAAAGTAGCACCAGTGGCACACGCCATCACAAATGACTAGAGAACGAGTCACCAACACCTGTGCAAGTGTGCAAGGAAGTAAACAATACGACAGACACGGCCATTACACGGCATGCGCTCCCGCATCCCCCTAGCGGACGTGGCCGCAAACTGCCCGAGGGCGAGAGTAGCCAGGTTTTTCGTTGTTGTATGACTTGTTTTAATACATATCAGTATTCCTAATAACAAAACAATGGTTTAAAAATGCTATGAGCGCCGCTTTATGCAATAGCGTATTTATGCGCAAGCCACTGCTAACGAGGCTACACACTCCGTCGCAGCGAAGTGAGGTTTGCGAACACACTTGCCGGCAAGTGCACTTTGCAGCGAGTGGCACTAAACTTTCTCGTGTGACAGCGTGCAAATGACACTCGCGGCGAAGTGCACTCGTTCAAAGTGCACTTACGTTGCCACGTGTGACAGGGGTATAAGACAAGAGCCCGAGGGCGTTGCACTTTAACCTTCCTTGCGGCACAGTGTAGGTCTCCGCCGAGAAGCGAAAGCAAACTATAGCGTTTGCAAGGCGATAGTGTGTGTGCGCGCGCGTATGTGTATTTGTGTGTGCACGCTTGCGCGCGCGCGTGTGACTGAGTGTGCACGCGAACACGTCTGTGTGTGCGCATGCATGTGTGCGCGCGCATGTGCACGTGTCTGTATGTGTGTGCGCGCTCACACGCACACACACACGCCACGCGCACACGCCGGGCGAGCACACACACACGCACGTGTGCGCTCGCGCGGCGTGTGTGCGTCTGTGTGCTCGCGCGGCGTGTGAGTGAGTGTGCACGCGCACGCGTCTGTGTGTGCGCATGCATGTGTGCACGCGCGTGTATGTGTCTGTGTGTGTGCGCTCGCACGCAATGACGTGCACACGCACCCACACCCACGCACACATGCACACCCCGCGCGAGCGCACGCACATGTCGCGCTAGCACACACGCCGCGCGAGCACACGCACGCACACACGCCGCGCGAGCACACACACGCACGCGCACACGCCGGGCGAGCACACAGACGCACACGCGCACGTCGCGCGAGCACACAGACGCACGCACACACGCCGCACGAGCCCACATACACGCACACACGCCGCGCGAGCACGCACGCACACACGCCGCGCGAGCACACAGACGCACACACACGCCGCGCGAGCACACAAACGCGCACTCGTCCCCGGATAAATCTGCAAGCCTCACGCGCGCTCCTCCGAGGGGATGGTGGCTGGCCTCCGCCGCTCCGCGCGGCTTCCCCGCGGCCGCCAGGGAGATTGGTTGAACGTCACGAAAAGTGGGCGGCGCTGAGGCGGCGTGCGGAGAGCGGCGAGATGAAAGAATCGCCAAACTCTCCCGAAGGGTATATCACGGCCGGACTGGAGAAGCGGCACTCTCGCGCGTGTCGCTCCTCCAGTCCGGCCGTGGGTATATATGGCTCTGCGGAATCCCAAGTGAATGCGCCCTCTCGCGGTAGCCGGGCGCGCGACGCGATGTACGTCATGGCCTCCGAGATGGCGGGCGCGCGGCGGGTTTCTCTCCGGCCGTCCCAATCGCCGCGCTCCCCAGCAAAAAAACGTACATCGCGTCGCGCGCCCGGCTACCGCGAGATGGCGCACTCACTTGGGATTCCGGCGGCAGCGGAGACCACGGCTGAAAGCAGAGCGCGCGGAATTACAGCGTACACACGTTTATTTTTTTTTCTGCGTACGAGCAAGCATTGCCGCCAGGATCTGCTGGATGCACTGAAGGCAAATATTTTTTTTTCTGTTACTGGATTTATTTTGGTCCAATTTACGGAGAAAAGCACGGCAACTGCTGAATTTTCCTGGTATAAATTATTGTAAGGAGGTATCAATTCGTCTGTGGTAGTGTTACTTTTTTTTCATTACGGTCCGTTTTGTCTCGGCGCGAAATACCTTGATTTGATAAATATACAGGCGCGTTCTAGCATTCTTCCTTTCTGGAGACGTGTATGGGTGAAAACTGGGCTAATTTTCGTTGTTGAATCATATTGCCCTCCTATCGTGACACATCGTTTTACTATTTGATCGCGTACGGATATTTATCAGTTGGTCAACCGAAGCACGGTTACGCTCTAGATAACTGAGTGCCCTGGTGATGTCACTGAAGTAAGATGATAAGTAATTTTGCCGGAATATTGTTGAAGGCTTCGATTAGCCGACCTACTTTTAATCCACACGTCGTTCACAGTGAAAGTGCCTGAGTTGTCATCGCCTCCTTTTTTCGTCATCCGGATTTTGCTTACGTTTTGGTTGCACAATGGCAATATCACTATCATGTTTATTTACTGTGCTCTCGACTGCATCCAAATGAATCAATCGATCATAAATGAACAAAACGCGCCTGTAACCAGTCCGTGGTCGTCGCAGAACCGGCGACTTTCAGTCTAGACCGCGGTCTACTCGTGTGGCGACCGCCTGTCCTCCTCCCTGTCTCCTGCGGCGCGACGGGAGGTAGTTGGAAAGGGAAACTGGGGAAGCCTCGTGGGCGAGGAGACCAGCGCTGGATAGGTGGCGCGCCGAAAAAGGGCCCCTGGCGGCGAATCGCGACACAACTCAGCCGCTCGCGCCCAGACGGCCGGCCGCAGTGTACCGCGGCGAGAGCACGCGCGTGCGCCGTTCCCCGGCTGGATTTTAGCACGAGCAGCTGTTCCGCCAGTAATACTGCACTGTGGTTCTTAAAAAAAAAGAACTTTGTCCGAAGGTAACTCTCACTGCAAATCACTGGAAAACGGAGAGAAGCTCAGCAAAGCGGACTGCGCCTATATGCTTATGGCGTCGAAGAGACAGTGCTGTGCCGTGATTGCGATTCCCTCGTCAACATTTTCTGGCTTCTCGATGGGACTCGTGTCAGGCTAGTGCAGGCTGCACGCCTCTATTGATAAGTACGTGCTGCGTCGATATCCCGGGGCCCACTTCTGCAGTAAGAAAAATAGAGACAAGGAGTAGCGCCGTCAATTTTTTTTTTCTGGCGTGGTATGTATTCCCAATGCGTCGTATGTGTACACGCGGACGTTGATGAAGCAAACCACCGTGGTAGTATAGCACGTATGGTGTCACGCTGCTATACTCGAGGCCGTGGTCTAGATTTCCGGCCATGGCGGTGGCATTTCGATGGGGGCGAAATACAAAGAACACGCGTGTACTTAGATTTATGTGCACATTAAAGAACCCCAAGCGGTCGAAATTGATCCTGGTACCCACACTACGGCGTGCCTCATAATCATACCTTGTCTGGCACGTAAAACCCTAGCAATTATCGGTGTTGATCAAACCCCTTTATTCTAAGGAGACACAGGCAAGCGGAAATACTAAAACACTAGGTTAGGTGTATTAAACAAGTAAAAATCCAATGTCTGTTAGTTCTAATTAATATTGTGTTTAACAAAGAAAAAAACGAGCCCTTAAATTTACTTTTCTTCCCTTCATAGGTAAAAATCCAAGACATTTGACAATTCTCTAGCGAGGCATAAATTCCGATGTCACTTCGGCACGGCATCCAATGCAGATAGAAGCTTTCCGCATCGGCTGACTCCAGAAAGCTAAGCCTCGAGTAAACCGCTGCTTTATTCGTAACAAGATCCATGTCTGTAGCACAAATTAAGTTAAACGGAGGCATCACAACATCGAGTATCCATCGCGTGCGTATTTTTTATAACAGCTATAGTTCAGCGGCTTGGGCGAATGTGCCCCCCGACAACAACTCGTAGACAAGGCAGCTTTCCTTCTATACGAAACTGTTTCCAAATAATGTAGACTACCTGCCCGCCGTATCCTTCAAGATTACGCGGGGGGCATCAGAAGGAGGTTGGTGGTGGTGGTCCGATAAAAAAAAATTCTTAGATATGCCACATGCTGCATAATAGGCTAGTTTTATTTTGGACAAACTGCCGGTTAAATTCTGCTGTTTGGCCCTGGTTTCGACTGGTGGCCGTCTTGACTGTCGCATAAATCTAGCGGACACGAACAATTCGGTTTAGAAACCAGCCCGACGCCACTAGACAGGAGAGCAAGACTCCTGTCTGCTCTATGCGGACGGGCATACTCTGCTCGCCCGTCCGCTTAGATGCAACGCCGCCGCCGTTTTTATTCATATGATTTAAAAGGAAAAATGTACACGGATACGTCCTCGCTCATTTCTACATATTGTGGCACTTGAATACGCAACAGTACCGCCAGCGCCATGTGGTTTTGTTTCGGCGATGCGCGCCCGCACCGCCTCTACCAGTGGCCGCTCTCGTCTGCGGGAGCAGCTGAGAGGTGCGCGCTTTGACCACCAGGGCGGCGCTGCCCGCACCGCCAAAACTCCAGCGCTGGTTCCCTCAGGTACCTCAGGCGACATCGCGAGGAGAGAGCATGACGATTGCTGATGCCAAGTGCCGAGTTGGTTGGCTCAGTTGCGTTCCCCCCCCCAGCATGCGCTCGACCTTATTTCTTTGTAACGCGCTCATGCTGCGGCGTTTGCGCGGTTTTTTATCTTGCGTGCTTGTGTCGCTGGCGTTCTGCGTCAAGAAGACCAAATTTTGGCGTGGAAGTGGAAATGAATGTTTGATTCAATAGCAGTGATTTATGAATTGAAGTTGCAGACTACTTACGGCTATATAACTGAAACTCTGTCAGTGCTGTCTTTTTTTTTTTTTTGTTAGAGAAAATGCTGTGAGGCCCTGTGTCTTCTCTTTAATTTCAGGAATATGGCTTACTGCTGCGTACCCTTCTGCAAGTCGAATAGCAAAAAGAAGCTTGCGATCAGTTTTCATGAATTTCCGGGAAATGAGACGTATCGGCAGGCATGGCTGAAGGCTATATCAAGAAAGGATTTCGTTCCGATTGAAAATTCTAACACCAGTTTAGTCTGCAGTCTGCGCTTGGTCGATTCTGATTTCTCTAGTTCCACAATTAAGCGGCGACGCCTCCAGCCAGATGCTGTGCCTAGCGTTTTTAGCGAATACCCACGCTACATGCAGCCTATTCCGCCTAAGACAAGGCGTAAATTAGAGCGACAGTTTTCAATCTCTCATCAGAAAACCCCGACATCAACCACGGCACCAAAAGAAGGACGCGAGGAAAATGCCGCTGAAGATTTCCCCAGTGAAGATATTTGCGCATCACTATACAGCCCGCAAATTTCGAAGTATAGGAAGTTTCTAGCACATGCGGATTTCTTGCAGACGCATCGCTTTCCTAAGTGCTCTAATAAAGGCGGCGCAAATCTACAGCAAAAAAAAAAAAAAAAAGCCCATTTGAGAATCGATAGGCCCCGGCATTGACTTGGCCTCTCGTACACCTTGACCAGACATTTCCAAATCAGCGCGAGGTTAATAAAAGCGCAAAACCATTTTTTTCCTCGCCACATGCTAGCTGCGCCAACAGCGCGGCAGCTTTTCCGATCCCAAGTAAGTGCGCCGCGGTGCGGAGAAAAGAGCGGGCCACGCTCACCTCGGGAAATACGCTCTCTCCGTGCGATTGGGACGGCCGGAGAAAAACCCGCCGCGCGGCCACCATCTCGGAGGCCATGTGTACGTTTTTTTGCTGGGGAGCGCGGCGATTGGGACGGCCGTAGAGAAACCCGCCGCGCGCCCGCCATCTCGGAGGCCATGGACAAGGTAATAAACATTACTCATGTACTCATATGAAACAGACATTACGTCGGCTTAACGATAATCTTGGTTTTATTAAGACTTCTTGTTGGGCGAGTTGTTTAACATCAAAGGGGTACATAGTAGCGCAAACTTGGAAATTAGACACGAGAAAAGAAGTAGGAGGGAGCAGAAAGGTCGGGTGCTCCCTCGTACTTGTTTTCTCGTGTCTTTATTTTCTAAGTTTGTGCTACTATGTACCCCTTTGATTTCAATGTTGGCTCCGCTTTTATAACCGTCAGATAAACATTACATATGTGCTCCCATGACTCTGCAAGCTGTATTCAAGCGTTGCTCGACCCGGAACAATACTCTGACCAACGCTACGCGTATGATATTCACAGCATCGGCACAAAATGTGAATTGCACCGTAGCGTGCGCTTTGTTTCAATAACACTGACGTCTGTTCTCTAACATGAGCGCTAACATTACGTCAGACCACAAGTTAGCCTTTAAACGTCAGTGTAGTCGGCATTCTTAGTAAGCAAACTATGTGCACACTACTCCATCTACAAAAACACGTCGATCCACCTCGTTACGCTTGACATAAAGCTAAAAAAAAAATGCAGCATAGACTCGCTGGTTCGCAAAAAATCGGTTCCCACAATACGTGGGATCTGCCGAATGTTTCCTAATACTTTGTTATTCTGTCTATACGTTAACATTGTCCCCCTAACATTAAAAAAATAGACCGTACGTCTCCCATTCCCTTTTCGTCTTTACTGGATGCTTCGCCGATTGCACTTGTTCCTCAGTTGTAGTTTTGCGCGCCCCCCGTTCCTGTTATGTTTTCCATTTATTTTCGATCCGTCGCCGACCCTTAAGATATTGTAATCTTCAGTCTTCGAGCACACGTAGATTTCGGCAGCGCACGACACAAGCGACGAGAGCACAATGAAGTGGTGGTGGTTGTGGTTCGAAGAAGGAAAAGGCGCCTAATTTCTGCAACCCAGTCGGGAGCACGGCGCAGCGCGAAACCAACATCCAGCCCGCGCCCCCGCAGCAAGCGCCTGCACCCGTTCCGGCGCCCACATGCCATTAGTTCTCCGTTGCCACCGAAAGAGGCGCCACCAGTCCCCGCGCCCGGTGCCTTACAAGTTACAGTGCACTGTACCATAACGCGCGGCAAGTAGAGGTTAGAGTTACTGTATATGCTCCCTGTACTGTATAGCATATACAGGGACACTAGTAGAGGTGTGCCGAGTGCGCCGTGGCGGTTTCCGGCGGCGGCTCGGGTATGCTCGGGGGTCGATCTGAGTCGGCGGCGTCGTCGGCGCACGGCCACTTTTCGTCGGCGGCGTGGAAATCGTGCCAACAACTTACCGCCATATGAATCTTGTAAAACACATGCAACCACAGTACAAAAAAAAAAAAAAAAAAAAGAAATCTGTGCTGCAAATTTAAGGAACAAATAAACCACATTCAACATTGCCACGTGCCGCGGTGGCACGGTGCTCTCATGCTGACCCGATAGACGCGTGTTCGATCCCGGTCGCTGGGCTCGCATTTTGACGCACGCTAAATGATGTCTATCCCAAGTGGTCGCAACTTCCGGAGCAATCCACTGCGGCGTGTCTCATATTCATATCGCGGTCACGGTACGTGAAACCCCAGAAATGATTAATTAATACACTGTACATGACATGAGATAAGTGCCCCCCTCCCACATTTTTTTTTTAACTTTCAATGTGTACGCCGAATAACAAAATATTTAAGCAACGTTTGCCATTTCTGACTTCTAGTACATATCTATGCTATTCTCTCAGCCCTTAGTGTTAAAAGCCCTGAATTTCAGCAAATTAAACAAAGAAAATGAAGTAAAATAGCGTTTTGAACTTGTAGTTTAAAGAACGCCGAACCCAGCCTTGAAGGATGCGTAGACAACAAGAGAAAATTTCACGAACACACAAGCTGCGACTACAGTTTCATGAAACAACAAGGCTCGAAAGGAAAACCAAGACGCACATCCGCCGCATATGATGCAGTACAGATGAAAGCGCTGCGCATGAGACAAACCAATATTAATTACCAAAACGCCCACGCGCCGTAAAATCCGGATAGATTAAAACGCAGTGCATATGATACCTCAATTACATAATTCTAAAAAAGGTTCAACCACTCTTCGTGATAACGATATGGAAGCTAGGTACACGATAATGATCGTGTTTTTTTTTTTTTTGGCTTGATATGCTGCAATCAGTTCCCTCGTATTTCGTGGCTGGGTATCATTAAAAACGGGCGACCAATCGCACACTCTGCAATGAGCAGGCATGTCTCCTTCCCCTGATGTGACGGACGTTTAGTGTTCTTTCAGCGCCCCGTCTGTCCTATGCACTCTACCACAAGAAAAAGGCATGCGATACATGACGTTTGTGATTCATTCGGTGAATCTATTGACATGGCGAGTACTGCAAATGCTCCTTGATTTCTGGTTTTCAATGCTTGCACAAAATCGCGACAGCCTGACATTGCTGAAAACGTGGCAGCTTCCACTCGCCTACTGTCCTCACTTTCACGGGCACCTGACATACCATGTTTCTTTTTCAACTTGTTGTAAAGGCACCTGGGGAGCCTTAGCATCAAGTCTCGCCAGGTGCCGCCTAATCTCGTCCTTGCACATGATGTTGTAAATATGCGTGAACCCCCCAAAAATGCAATGCCAATCGAGGCAGTGACGTCCGTTCTACGCCCGCACCATGTCACTAGCGCCGCCAAGTTGAATTCCAACAATTTCATTTGCTTTGTCGATAGTATGGTGCATTGTAGCCTGCACAAATGGGCGCCGTCAACAAAAGCCCAATCCACGGTGATTTTTCTGACACCGTGACTCCAACCAGCAGCGTTATTTTAAAAATGTTTCCTCTCCTGCTGAATTAACGAGTAGCGCTTCTCTCCCTCTTCTTTCACTTTTTTTTTTCGGCATCTGCGAAAACAGAGCCAATCGCGAAGGCCATGAACCACCTGTCATCGGCGCAACTTCTTTCTAGAAAGGGTCCGCAGAGGAAAAGAAAAGGGGGGTTTCTGAAAAGTACTTTTACTTTTGCCAGAGTGTTAGGAGGGATTTTCCTGCTTTTTTTACAAAAGCAGGGTAGCTGTGTACGCACACGTGTACTCCGTGTCGAAGGAACGCCTCGAGTGCCTATGTATGTCATATAGATTTTTGTTATTCGGCAGTTTTCTCAATTATTCGATTAATCGTATGACGGTGATCTATGGTAAAACACTATACTAAATGCAGCTTCTTCATAGTAAATTAAAGTGAAGTGTGGCGCTTAGCTTATTCGAAATTCAAATGATCTTCCTGAATATCCTGTCCAACATGCTGAAAGCAGGTTGATCGGTCTCGTGGGCGAAAGGTGCAACACATCTTTCGTTCACGTCACGCGTTGATGAAGACCTTTCGTTTATGTGCGCGATGGGAAATTTACGGGAGAAGAGGAAGGATGGGAGGGGGTTGTTACGCAGTGCTGGGCAGTATCGAAGATACACGTATCTTCGATACTATCTTAGATACACTTTGGGTATCTTGTATCTGTATCGCGATGCGTCTTGCAAAACGAGTATCTGTATCTGTATTTCCGATACATTTAACAATGTATCGTGTATATTAAGATACAAGATACTGCTTTAGAAACACCACCGTACGAAGCAATAAGCGTCGACCTGAATTCCGGTTCTCAAGCTGATATTGCTGTCACTAAGCCACCTGCATAGAACTAACGACAGTGACATTCTTGTATACTACCGCCAGAGCGCTCCAGCGAGCACAGATGGTGAGCTTTACGCGTCCCTATTGATGGAACGGAGTCACGTGATGGCGCTCGAGACATTAGACAGTTATAGTATAGCGTTAGCGTGATAGCGGGAGTTAAGGGAATAGCATTACCATGCCGCACACGTTCGTTTCAGACAGCGCGTTATAGTTTAGCGGGATAGCGTTTACGTACCCAAGCTGGCACGGTGGCGTCATCTTGCGGAGCGTGAATGCATTAAAAAGAGTGAAAAGAAAAAAAACTGAAATTCCTGCCTGTAACCCCGCGCGCAGCAATATTAGTACTTTTATTTAGTAATAATAAAAGTAAATAAGTATGAACCACGCACCAAAAGCGCGAATTTTTATGTTGCGGATTTGTTTACACCGATCTTCTAGTTAGGCCTAGGGACGTTCGAAATGGGAAGCGATCACAAAAACTAGGCAAAGTTATGCGTAATACTCGGTCGTCGAGGCTACCTGAAGGCAAGCGAAGCCATTTTGCACAGTCGTTAGCTACTAAAGAAGTGGATCCGTCCCCACCAAGGCTAAATTCAGTTCGAAGCGGGCGTCCAAAACCGCCGCCATGTTTTACGTACACTACGTTATATTCTAGCTAGAGCTGTGCACGGGCTCCGGGTAGCCCGAAAGCCCGAGCCCGGCCCGGCCCGCGGGCCGGGCTCGGGTATGCGGACGTCTTCCCAACTCGGGCCCGGGCCGGGCTCGGGCTACTCATCTCGGGCATCGGGTGGGCCGGGCCGGGTGCAAAGCCCGCATCAAACCAAAAAAAATAAAAAATATAGACGTTGTGCCGGAATTGTTTTCTAGCACTTAGCGATGAGCACACAGGTCACCTTTGTGATTATTTATCCATGCAATCATCCTCCTGTCCTGCATCATAGATAATAAACTGCTGGAAGAACATGGAGTCTAATTATTCTAAGCTTGTTATGCTTGCGAAAAAGATATTTGCGATTCCGGCTACCAGTGCGAGCAGCGAACGGAACTTTAGTTCGACATGATATGTGACGCACCGTACTTCGCTGAAGTCCGAATCACTGCGCAGCTTGTTATTTTTACAGAACTTGTAATCTGTGCATACACATTAACATATGCCGTTTGCATATGTTTAACTTTGATATGTTGAAAAAATGCAACGTGATCAAAAAGTGATATCTTGTCTCCGCAGCAAACTTTCATAGTGTCGGGCCGGACCGGGCCCGGGTTTGTGTTTTTGTACGTCGGGCCGGGCCGGACGGGCTCGAAGCCCTTTGGGGTCGGGCTCGGGCGGGCCTGCGACGCAGTCAATGGGCCCGGGCCGGGCTCGGGCTTGAAAATTAGGCCCGTGCACAGCTATAATTCTAGCCACTGTAACTACGTAGACCACGAAAACACGGTAACGCTAAATTTGAAAAATAGCGTGCGTGCGGTACACGCTACGGGTCTTTTAGCGCACAGCGCATGCGCACTTCGATCCCGCTATTCCGCTAAGCCCGCTATCCCGCTAAGCCCGCTATACTATAACTGTCTATTGATCTCAACAAAAATTAGCGTGCAAACGTCTACGCGTGGCCTACCTTTCGTTTTATCGATGTTTTCTTTCTTTTTATTTGTGTCGGTACCATGACACTTGTTCGTATTCACGGCACTGTGCTGCGTAGTCTAATGCGCGCGGCATCTTTCACTCAAACTCTGATGACGCTATAGCTTCATTATCGAAGTTCGTCTTGCGTGGTGCTTCGTTGCTAAGCCTCAAGAATGATGGGGCTGATTTACGTCTCGCGGCTTTCGCACATCAGCGATATGAAAGATCATAGGCATGTAAACATAGGCACATACGATGCGATTGACTTACATGCGAAGGAGGTTCTAACAACCATCGCACTATCGGTGCCGATGTCAGATGCAGTAGAACAAACACTTACGTAACAGGAAATATTTTGACGGGCTGTGTCTTTGTACTTCCTGCTGAATTATTCGAGAAGTTCTTTGACTGTTAGCCAAAGTGCTTTCCTTAGCAAACTAAGCTGGTCGCAGTTAAGAAATTTTCAAGTAAACACATTTGTACATAGGGCCTTGCTGCTTCGTTATATAGATCTATCATAGCTAATTTGCAATTTTATCGAAGTATCTTAAGATACAATTGGTAAGTATCGTATCGGATACAATTTTTCCGGAAGTATCTTATCTCAAGTACTTCTTGCTCGAGTATCTTGTATCGTATCGCGATACAATTTCAAAGTATCTTTGCCCAGCCCTGTTGTTACGCCCGCATGACGATAATCGTGATTATCTTTAGTGATCAAAGTATCTTTTGCGCACTCGGCAGCAGTAGAGACACCATCGAGGCAACGCAGCGGATTCTAAAAGCGTACCTTGTACATTGCAGAAAACTGCGGTGTCACAATCGACGCCTGCTGGAGCACGCGCCGAAGAACGGGAACAAGCTATTGGTCAAGCGGAGGCCCAAAGATAGTCCCCTGGCGGACAAGCACCTTCGCTTCCATAAAAGGACGTCTCCTGCATGGTTCTACGGCATTTGCGCACTCGGCAGCAGTAGAGACACCATCGAGGCAATGCAGCGGATTCTAAAAGCGTACCTTGTACATTGCAGAAAACTGCGGTATCACAATCGACGCCTGCTGGAGCACGCGCCGAAGAACGAGAACAAGCTATTGGTCAAGCGGAGGCCCAAAGATAGTCCCCTGGCGGACAAGCACCTTCGCTTCCATAAAAGGACGTCTCCTGCATGGTTCTACGGCATTTGCGCACTCGGCAGCAGTAGAGACACCATCGAGGCAACGCAGCGGATTCTAAAAGCGTACCTTGTACATTGCAGAAAACTGCGGTATCACAATCGACGCCTGCTGGAGCACGCGCCGAAGAACGAGAACAAGCTATTGGTCAAGCGGAGGCCCAAAGATAGTCCCCTGGCGGACAAGCACCTTCGCTTCCATAAAAGGACGTCTCCTGCATGGTTCTACGGCATTTGCGCACTCGGCAGCAGTAGACACACCATCGAGGCAACTCAGCAGATTCTAAAAGCGTACCTTGTACATTGCAGGTTGGTTGCTCAGCTAGCATATATTAAACGAATCTATTAGTTTATGGTTTCTTCTGCTGCTGAGTGCGTAGAGTGCTTTTCGCTTGAGTGTCAACATGGGTGACACGTGTCGAAATTGTAACGACAAGATAAACGACAGTGATTTGCGGCTAATGTGCTCTGAATGCAGGTGTTATTACCATGCTGGTACTTTCTCTGGGGTCACAGAAAATGCCTACAAAAAGAAATCGGCAGCGGCAAAAAAATCATGGGCATGCGCACCTTGCAAATTGATGGCTCATGCTGAAAGTCGTTCAGAGGGTCAAATTCGTGGTTCAGAAACGAACTTTGCTTCTGAGTTAGCTGAAATCCACCGCAAATTAAATGAATTGCTAACAATCAAATCGAAGGTTGATGCTTTGCAAAAAATTAAAACAACTGTTGAGAACATCGAAGAGTCGGTAAAGGTTATGTCGAATAAATATGATGAAGCCATGGCGAAACTGAAGCACCAGTCGAATGACATTTCGGACCTCAAAAAACGAGTCGTGAAACTCGAGACTGAGGCTAAAGAAAAAGAAGTGGATAAGCTCAAACACGAGGTCAACGAGTTAGATCAGTATAGCAGACGCCTTAACCTCGAAGTGCACGGATTGTCCCAACACACTAATGAAAACCTTCTAGAAAAGCTAAACAAATTAGCATGTGATCTTGAGCTTCCACCACTTTCCGAGAGTGACGTCGAGGCTGTGCACCGTATGCCATCGAAAAACGACAAAAAAAGTGATAAACCTGATATCGTGATAGTCAGGTTCTCGTCTCGCCTTACGAAAGAAAGATGGCTTGAGAAGAAGAGCGACTTAAGAAAAGCAAAGTTAAATATTTTCTTCAATGAAAACCTCACAGCGTATTCGCAATGCCCACGAACTCTAGGTGGCGCGCTGTACGATTCAAGATGGCGCCCGATGGAGGGTCAATCCGTTCGTTAGCATAGGAACAGATAGGACGTGCGTACGTACGGCCCGTGCCACTTTCACCGGATGAAGTCATGAGCTGCACTGAAATTGATATGAGACCGAAATGCTTTCTCAAACCATGGAAGCTCGCCACCTAATTATTTGCCGCGGTGTGAAAGGTTATATTTCAGCTCCGTTACCGTGCATAGTTGATGCTGTGCGAAATCCTGTGCATGCTGCAGAAAACTTCATGAACTAAAATTGACGTATGACCTGAACGGCACTCCGAGATACTGTGTACCGAGCCTGCCTGACGGATTTGCCGCAGTGGTAGGCCGCTATCGAGTAGCGCCATCGCTGCTGCACGGGACCGAATGTTTAACGTGGCGATGGTTTGCAAACATACGCCGTCGTCATTACTTGCGCAGTCAGGAACGCGGAGTTGCTTCTTCAACGGAACACAAGCATTTAACATCCTATTTAGTAGCGCTTGTATCACAGCCATGCTCAGACTCAAGCCGTGCGCAATTCACTGCACTCGGATGCCGCAGGTTCGATCAGCACGATCGAAACATGAATATCGAAAAGAACACGCACGTATGCTATTCGCAACGACGAATTCTTCGACGTTGCCAAAATGCGTCGAAGAACTATGCCGATCGGAAGGTACAGGTGAAGTACAGGAGAAGTGAGCCGATAGGCGTGGATTGTGGCCGTGACTGCACGTTTCATCGCTCTAACCATTTCGCTTCCCTGTTCCGAACTCGAGTGTTCTGGCGGAATGCGGCGCTCGATAATATCCTCAATAATTGCGCTACGTGCAATGTACAAGAAAAACTATGTTTTTATTTTGATCTCGCTGAAGGATACTATATATGCAGTAAATACAATCAAAGTGACTTACGAGCGTGAAAAAACATTAGCGCGCGTGGGGACGTGAAGTGCAACTCGCTCCTCGTGAGTTAGCAGCTGATCGTTCATCGTCGCTGTCACACACCTTCTCACGCACACACACACGCTTTCACAGCCTTCTCCGTCCAGCGAAAAATCCTCGTCGTCAAGGTGGTTCCTCTTAACATCATTGCTGAAAGCAATCTGAAGAATTTCCTCCGCCGATTTCGATTAGTCCTCGTCACAACGTTTTCTGGGCGCGCAGAACTTGCTCTCACACCGGTCAACAAACAAATCGCTTGCAGAGTGCTGCCATCTATCAACATAAGTACAAAAACAAGCGGCGCAGCACTAGCCAATTTGAGATTACTCAGTTATACATCGCTAGCTCGCGCGACTTCCCGCCTGCAATGTTATAAATTCATGCACTACAAAAGCACTGACGAATGCTATATGCAAGTAAAACAAGGTGAGTTTCAACTGAGAAGGTCAGACGACAGCGTTTAACTAACCTACATGACTACACAAAACCTCGCGAAGCTGATATTTGTACGATGTGGGTCATCGTTGAACGCGCGAGTTGGCACGTATTTTCACGAAAACTTCGCGTCTCGCAAGAACGAGTCAGATTTATCGTCTCACGGAGGGCGCGGTTTGTTCACTGAAGCAGTAAACATGTAAACTCGTAGTGTTTCTTTCCTGCTAACACAGCCGAACAAGTGCGCTACTGCGTAGGGCTGCCATGGTGTCGTCTACTGATCATCCATGAGAGGACGCTCCTAAATTCCGCTAGGGGCGCGACAGTCTATGGGCATTGCGAATAACAAAGCACTTTTCTGGAAAATGAAATCGAGGGCAACTGAAAAAGAATATCAGTTCATATGGCACAGAAACGGAAAGCTTTTTGTGCGCCGCACCCCGCGTGACCGAGTAATCAGAATCATATCAGAGCAAGATCTCGAAAAAATTCGCTAAACTAAATGATGACAGCCCACACCGGATCAGCACGTCACTATGGCGCATGAAAATAAATACCATTACTACGACGTATATTCCTTTCAGCGACTAAACCTTTTTCACGATAAAGACCAGTTATCATTACTTCATCTGAATTCGCAAAGCTTACGAAATAAAAAAAGAGGCCGTTGACATACTGCTCGACCTCTTAAAGCATAAATTTGTTTCTTAGCTTTTACTGAGACTTGGTTCACGAGCTGTGAAGACGCTGTATCCTTTACAGGCTACAATTGCGTCACAGTCTGTAGAAAGAACAAGCGAGGTGGTGGTGTGGCAATTTATATCCACGATAGCCTTAAATTTGATGTCATAAAAGAATATACAGTTACAACTTGTGATTTTGAATCAGTCATGGTGAGGTCGGCTAATCTGTTCCTAGTGGTAATATATAGGCCTCCTTCCGGAACTGTGTCAGCCTTCTTATACTTTGTTTGGGAGTTATTGGAATTTTGTGAACGACAAAATGCACGGGTGATTGTAACGGGCGATTTCAACATTGACATGTTGTCTACCTCTGTTAACAAGCAAAACCTTCTTGACACAATGCTCTGTTTTGGCTATGAGAACGAAATTCATGTGCCTACTCGGATGACAGAAGTGTCTGAAACCCTTCTTGACTTGTGCTTCACCAACTTTAAAAATGAAGTTCATCTTAAAAAAGCGCGAAAAAACCACGACGGACCAAAGGGAGTAGACAGGACGACGCGCTACTAGCAACTGAAGCTTTAATCAAAAGCGAAGAAAGATATATACACACACACATTGCAAAAAACAAGATAAAGAAACAAATCACCGCAGAATGAAAATGCATAAAAAAGGAAAACCAGGCACGTTTTTGTCACCAGCTTAGGTTATATCAAGGTATTCCACCTCTCGGCTTGATAGAGCTACAGACGGACAGCTTATGCAAGAAACACCGGCTTTTGCAATATTGGCGGCTTCGACAATTTCGCGAGTCCTCTGAACTCGGTTCGAAAACAAAATCGATGTTTCTTTAAAAAGTGGCTGGCACCCACAGGCATGTCTACTCCCTTTTGTCCGTCGTGGTTTTTTCACGCTTTTTCAAGATGAACTTCAACCAACTTGCCCAACTGTCCCTGCTAATTTAAAAATGAAATATGTGCTGGAGTTGTTATACCCGGTGTTAGTGACCACTTTCCGATTTTTGCATTCATAAAGTCACATAAAACAAAGCGTAAGAAGACCAGCCCTACTTACTACAGGAAAATTACTACTGAGAAAATTCAAACCTTTCAAAGATTAGTTACTGCGGCAGATTTCGGCGAAATACTACAAATCACAGAACCTGTACGAGCTTACGAAACATTTGCGTTGAAAATAGCACAACTCTATGATCAGGCATTTCCTCTTGTACTGCTCAAACCGAACAAAAAAGCTAGAAAGCCATGGATAGATGCGTCACTTCTAAAGAGAATAAAAAGAAAGGGATAACCTATTTCACACTTTCATTAAAACAAAGCAAATCGACTACTTACGGCAGTTTAAACAGTTTAGAAATAAATTAGGGTCTGATATTGTCACGTGGTCGTGACGTCGACGAAGGTAGAAGTCTGTAGGTCCAAAATGAAACTGTTTATTAGGCCGAACTTGTGGCCGGTAAACTTGTGGCCGGTAAACAGAAAGTCAGATTACAGCAATACACACTGCACTGATAGCGGCGAACAGAGCGTCGGCCGTCGATCAAACTGAACATCGTTGGAACGCGCCGGCTTTTATAACGCACGCGTCGAACATTCTAGCCTTATCAGTAGTCGTCGCGCAAGCTCTGGAATAATCTTGAGTGTTAGCGTCTTGCGTGCAATCTTAACAGAACGATCTACTACAAGCGAGAAGCTTCTGGAACAATAAGGCGCGGTCTGCGCCGAGTACTGCTGATAATCTTTGTGGGCGGAAATCGAATACAGCAACTGTGAAAATTAGAAACGCGCGTGGCAATGCCCCCCTCTGAAAAAGCATCGTCCCGATGCTTAAAACAGAACACGGGGAAAAATGCATGCAACAATAAATAACAACAATACAGCAAGAAAGTACAATAAAAAACCAATAAGCGCAGTCCTCAGGTTCGCTAACGCGCGTAATACGGTTTGAGACGCACGACATGGACGACTTCAGGTCGCGCACGGCGCTGTTGAGAGTTCGTAATGCCGTCCGGGACAACCTCGTAGTCCAGAGCGCCTAGACGTCGAAGCACTTTGTACGGCCCGAAGTATCGCCGAAGAAGTTTTAGATGTGAAGCATCTTATGGCGAAGCTTAATCCGGTGGTGGTGGTGGTGGTGGTGGTGGTGTGCCGGCGTGACCACCCTTACTGCGCATGCGCAAACCTTTCAAAAAAATAAATAAATAAAAAACCTCCTCTCCCCCTCTCTCTCCTCTAGGCATCCCTCCCCGCGGCAACCACACCCTCACTGCGCATGCGCCTCCCCTCCTCTCTCCTCTCCTACGCTCCCCTCTCTCCTCTAGGCATCCCTGCCCGCGGCGTCAATACTCCCACTGCGCATGCGCTTCCCCCCCCCTCTCTCTCCTCTCCTACGCTACCCCCCTCTCTCGCCTCGCGACGCCGACGCAGGCAGCGTCTGCTAGCGAGTTTCTTGGTTGAAAAAACCGACTGCTCGCGCTGCACAACCGTTCACTGGCCACCCCGTATATATGGCAATGGATCTTGACCTCCAAGGTGGTGCCGGTGGGAGATTTCTCCTGTGCGTTGTTGAACAATAAAAAATTCGCAGCGTGCGCATTAACTAAAAGCGGACTGCGGGTCTCTGTGTCCAGTCGGAGGCTTCTGTCTTTCATTGCCCATTAGCCGCGATTGGCATATTCCAGTAGGAAACACCGCTCCATCACTGCGTGCTTTGCGCCTCCCCAGTTTTCTGTCCTGCGCAACGCTGCGATGAGCACCAGCGTCAACGCCACCGCCAATGTAAGCGTTAGCGCCCGCTGCTTCACATCTACACATGGTTCCCTTTAGCGGGAGATGGTGTAATTTTTTCACAGAGTCCACGTCGGCGTATCGGCGTCCACACCCAAACGCGGTCGCCGGGCTGGTATTCCACGAAGCGTCGCCGAAGATTGTAGCGGCGGCTGTCGGTCGTCTGCTGATTCTTGATTCGCAGGCGGGCGAGTTGTCGGGCTTCCTCGGCGCGCTGTAAGTAGGCGGTGACGTCGATGTTTTCTTCGTCGGTGACGCTCGGTAATATGGCGTCAAGCGTCGTTGCCGGACTCCGTCCGTAGACCAGCTTGTATGGCGTTGTGGCGGCAGCCAAGCCAAGCCAAGCCGCCAGGCAGCGCCACCCTCCGCTGCTCTCCGGAACCTGCAGAGAACCTGAATAAAACGAGTCGATGTTTGGGATCCACGCCGCGCGGTCGTGTCTTCTTCTCCCACGCGTACACGCGTCCCAACAGTGGTGACCCGGACGAGGCTTACCGCCTTTTTCAAGCGATCGACGCCATGGAGACTCCCTCTGACGCACCGGCCATCTCCGCCGTCGACATCAGGCTCCCGCCGTTTTGGACAGCGGACCCGCAGCTGTGGTTCCTGCAGGTGGAGTCCCAATTCACCGCTCGTCGTATTGCCGCTGAGCAAACAAAGTACCACCACGTGGTCGCTAGCCTCCCACCGGCAATAGCGAGCGAAATACGAGATCTGCTGGTCGCTCCACCTGCAGAGAACGCGTACACAACGCTGAAACAACTGCTCATCAGTCGCCTCACGCCGTCGGAGCCTCAGCGACTGCAGCAGCTACTGCACAACACCGACCTCGGGGACCGGACGCCCAGCCAATTGTTGCGCCACATGAGGCAGCTGTTGCACACGGCCGGCGCAGCCACCACCGATGCCGACAGCAGATTGCTTCGCGAGCTGTTCCTACAGCGACTTCCGATCAACGTGCGTATGGTCCTCGCCTCGGCTGCCGACAAACGCCTGTCTCAACTCGCCGAGCTCGCGGACTCGGTGCTGGCGGTCGCTCCGCCGTCCGTCGCGGCGCTACAGCCAGACATCGCCGGCGGCGCGCCAACGACCACGCTGCACGACATCCGGGAGCAGATATCCCGTCTCGCCGATACCGTCGCAGCGATGCAGGCCCGCAGCACTCCCGAGGAGCGCCAGCGCCCAGCAGCGCATCAGAGAATCTGCTGGTATCACAGGAAGCATTACAATGCTGCTCGCAAATGCATTCCTCCTTGCGACTATGCGGGAAACGGGAGCAGCCGGCACTGAGGACGACCAGTGTCACAGAGGCCCCCGAACGTCGTCCATCAGTGTTTTTCCTCACCGACCGCGACAGTGGCCTTCGATTCCTCGTGGACACCGGCGCTGAGGTGAGCGTGTTACCGGTTAGGTCCACCGATCGCCGTGTCCCTAGTGCGTCCCCCCTTCAGGCGGTCAACAACACAACCATCGCCACCTACGGACATCGCTCGCTGCCACTCGATTTAGGCTTGAACAGAACGTTCCGGTGGATTTTCATCGTGGCAGCAGTGAAGTTCGCCATCTTGGGTGCGGACTTTCTTCGGCATTTCGGCCTTCTCGTCGACGTGCGCAACCGCCGCCTTCACGATCCCGTGTCGCAGGCAACTGTGCAAGGAGATCTCGCACCACCCTCCGCTGAGCCCCACTCTGCTCGGGCCGTCCGGTGCAGAACGTTTCACTCGCATTCTGCAGGATTTTCCCGAGTTGACGAGGCAGCCGCCAGCCAGCGCCGCGGTGAAGCACGAGGTACGCCATTACATCGCCACCAGCGGCCCACCCGTGCACGCGCGGCCTCGCCGTTTGCCTCCAGAGAAGTTGAAGGTCGCACGACAGGAATTTGAACACATGATGGAGCTAGGGATCATCAGACCCTCGTCGAGCGCCTGGGCATCTCCACTTCATATGGTGCCAAAGTCAACGCCGGGAGACTGGCGACCATGCGGGGACTATAGGGCGCTGAACCAGGTAACGACTCCAGACAGATACCCGGTACCGCACATACACGATGTCACGACGAGGCTTCACGGTGCCACTATCTTCTCGAAGATCGACCTGGTGCGGGCATACCATCAGATTCCCGTTGCCCCGGAGGACGTCCCGAAGACCGCCATCGCAACGCCTTTCGGACTTTTCGAATTCCTCCGAATGCCATTCGGACTCCGAAACGCGGGTCAGACATTCCAGCGGTTCATGGACGGTGCTATACGCGGCCTCAGCTTCTGCCACGCCTATCTTGACGACTTGCTAATCGCCAGCAGCACTCCGGAAGAGCACGTGAATCATCTGCGCATCGTCTTCCAGCGCTTAGTGGAGCATGGCGTGGTCGTGAACATGGCCAAATGCGAGCTTGGTGTGCGACAGCTCTCGTTTCTTGGACACGTCATCTCCGCCTCAGGAGTTCTTCCTCAACCCAACAAGGTTGAAGCCGTGCAAGGATTTCCGCAGCCGACCGCCAAGCGCCAGCTTCGGGAATTTCTGGGTTTGGTAAACTTCTACCGCCGTTTCATTCCCCGCTGCGCCCAGATCCTTCAACCTCTCCACGACCTGCTGGCCACTTCACGGAATGGCTCAGACACCCTCTCCTGGTCTCAAGAAGCAAAAGAAGCCTTCTGCGAGGTCAAGGACGCTTTGGCAAACGCCGCACTGCTTGAATACCCCAGGTCCGGTGTCCCGCAGAGCGTAATGGTGGATGCCTCCGATACAGCCGTCGGGGCTGTATTACAGCAGCTCGTTGGGGGGAATCTGGCGCCCGATTTCCTTCTTTCGAGGAAGCTAACACCTACCGAGCGCCGCTACAGCACCTTCGGGAGAGAACTGCTGGCCGTGTACGCTGCCATACGACATTTTCGCCATTTCCTGGAAGGTGTAGAGTTTTTCGTCCTCACCGATCACAAGCCGCTTACTTATGCATTGCGCTCGCTAAGCTCCGAGGGTGGAACGCACACAGCACGTGAACGGCGCCAAATGTCCTATATATCAGAGTTCACGACTGATATCCGCCAC